>JAQFZC010000259.1:0-62531 GCA_034695205.1 Dicyrtoma fusca | reverse complement strand
AGGGACCGGGACATACTTAAGATAGGCACGTATATAGCATCAAACATGAGCCATCAAAGCCAAGAAAACAACCTCGGTGCAAAATGGCTGATCATTCTTTCTACAACTTGGCCCAGTGTATACATATTAATCTGTATATGTATTTTGATGATGTAGGAGTAAGACCATTATGTAAGGTATACAGACATATCATATGACACGGTGATTTAGATATTCACCGCAAAATTTCGTTCACTGAATACATAGAGCGTAGTAATTAAGTGCCTATCCAATCTTCCTCGTCCCTGATCTCTAAGCCAGAATGTTCAATGTCCTCATCAATACAACTCTCGAGAAAAAACGTGGGCAAAACTTACAATGTGCAAAGAGTAAAAATTCAAGTCATCAAAATTCTTCGGGGTGTATCGGAAAAGAATGTCAATGAGTTCTCCTGCTGCCGTCTTCTCAGAGATCATTATACTTTTATACTGCCACTGGAAGTAAAACATTACACATTGAATTATTCATTTGGAACATAAAACAATTCAATTTATTGGAGAGTGTTTTCAAAATCATTTCTCCCTCTCGTTAGCAAGTAAACACGTCAATAAAGGGGGTATAGCATTCATGACTATTGACTATTGACTGACTATATGGCTCACCCCAACTGAATTCGAACCGTCAAAAACTTTGACTAGACTGCCTCTCTTCATTTGGAGACAAAATCGAGCTTGACCCTTGGGATAGCATTCTTGGAGCTGTAATGGAGTTGCTGTATCTTCCAATTTAATAGAAGCACGAGTATCCGAACCTGTTCGAGAAACATAATAAAGTCCAACTTAAGTATAAGAGTATATGAGACGAAATACAGACATGCAGATACAACTGGTTCACAATTGCTAATGGACTCACGTCCACACATTCAATTACACTGATACTGATATTAACAAAGTACCTGTACCTATATACGCCCTGGTATAGTAAGGTACAGTGTGATCTATAGTAAATTTTGTTTTTCTTTTGCAAGGACAACGGGCTAGTCAATAGTGCCCATCTCATTACAAAACAAATAAAATCAAGTCGGAATTTACATACAAAACGAGGAGATGGACAGTCCATTGTTTTATCATTATGTTTCTTACCGGCTGGTCCACGAATATCAACTTCCATAGTCAGCACGAAAAGTCTGGGATCCTTATAACGAACTTTACATTTTGTTAAGAGAGCTGTTACAACTTCCTCACACGTTGTCGTTGGAGTCACACCCACTGTTTTGTACTGAATGTCAGGGCGAAGGCAACCCGCATACATTCGCATTGGAACCTGCAATAAACACAAACAAGAACAACAATGTTATTCTTAGTTCAATTTTTGAAAATCCTATTTCATCTAAAAACAAAAAAAATAAAGAATAAAAAAAACAGAAAGAAAGAAACATTTTTGTGTGGCATCATCTCTGTCATTTCAATCCTTCTGGATGTTACATATCTGTACTCTTCGGTCACTTCTTTAAGCAACATGATCATTATCCTTAACTAGACGTGATAAGAGCCATACAAACTCGTTACGCTAAAAGCTTTCGCACATTGAGCTTCTGTGCTGCAATTTAAAATCATTTGATTACTCAACTTCACACTTCCACGGTCTTCCACCTACAACTTTACGACATTTCCTTTTTCAGACGGACGCATTATACAGTTTTATTACGACCCACGCAATGAAGCTCTAAGGAATTGGAAATACTGAGAGAGGCAAGTCAAAATAATGAAATCTAGAATCAGTGCTGGAAATATCATGAAATGCAGTTTCATGGGCAGTGCTGCTGTTATGTTTGTTTGTTTTCATCAGTTTCAACGTCCACATCAGAATCTGACAAATTCTACCATTCTACGTACACATAGTTGCGTCTCTTTAAATCCCTGTTGGTTAAGGTAGGTCTGTCTACTTCGTCCTTATCCCACGGACCGACCGACCCTCACCTGTCGCGAGGTGAGTGCCGTACACCACATGTTATATTTGCACTCTGTCTGTATGAACCTCGATTATAATGATAATGACGTAGTAACCTCACTACGTCCAGTTGCCCAAAATAAAAATCTGACTCAAACAATCAGAATCATCACAGGTGTAGTAGTAGTGCATCCCGCATGTCTCGAGTTGGTTGCTGCACTATATGTATATAGACATGTAGACATAAATAATGTAGGCACCTACACTTTCAAACAGCCATGCAGGTCTTCAAGATGTTACGACGAAGGGAAACACCGGAAGCCTTGCGTAACAGTCCCAACATCCAATTACTACGGGAACCACTCAGGTCTTTCACAGGAGTTCAAATGCATAATAATATATGTGCTGCATACTTAACTGTATACATTTATGAGTGCATACAGTACAGGCAATATAATCAGGATAGTGTTTTACGCCTAACATTAGGTAAAAAAAGACTGTAAGGGAACAAGGCAAGCTTGTAAGATGTAAGCATAAGAACTTACTCATATGCCTACTCGCTGTGGTACAATAAATAGGTAGGTACATATGTTTCACCCGGATTCAAATGTTTCTCACAACCTTTATTGCCCTGAGCAAGGACGATGATTAAAAGGATCTGCTATAAGGTGCAGGCTATATAGTATAGAAATAGACTCTGCATCTCGCATCTGCAATGGAATGAAGTGCATTATATCTCTTTTAAAGACGCACATGCTGTGTAAGTTATGTATACCGAAACTAAAAGCAACGTGGTACATGTAACATGGAGCTATGTATGTACATACGAAGGTAGGTCTGTAATCTACAGGTACACCTTTGGACTTGGAGTCTTGGGGTTTCTTCCAACTCATCGCGTAGAATCGACTCGTTCAATCGTCAGCGTCAATTTTACTACTAGAATTTACGACGTTAACTCACATCAGTTTTGATCTCGTCATCTTGGTTGTAAATACGTAATAAATTTTAATTTTTTTTTGTTGGTATAACTTCTTTTCAAAAAAGATGTCAAGAGGATCATAACAAAACGCAACTATCACTGTCATGACCATTTATTCACCATGATTTAAGTCTTCGCCCCAATACCAAATAGTTCTCTGCAATCAACTTCCAAGTCCAAACGTAATAATCTGATCTTTGCAGTTTGAATAGCATTATTAATCTGGCAAAAAATATACATTGTGATAACCTTTTTTTTCCTTCAGTCTCGAGAGATCCGCCTTAAAGATCATTATTATAAACTAAATAAAATTAAAACAATCTTGTTGCTACAGTATTTTATGAGTTCAGTATTAATGTATTGTGTGTATGTAACTTGTACACGGAGTATGGAGACACGAATATTATATGATCAAGCCGTTTATACTGTACAAGCAAAAGCAACATAAATTATATTATAGGTTCGTATTATTTAACTTTGACGTACATATAAAAAAAAGTTGCAATGTACGTCTCAAATCAATTCCTGCAGTTTGTAAAATATTCAGACCAGACCACGACTACTGAGAAAGAGAGAGAGAGAGAGAGATTTATATACAGCTACGTTGTAAATCTGCACATCTCATAAAAAACTGAAACTATGGCTTCATAGGAAATTTATACGACGGCATCAATGATAATTGATTTGAAGAATAAACGATGATATCAGTTTTAAATACTTGCTGGGCAAGAATTTCTTTGTCCACCTTTTGTCGATTAAATATGTGCGTCATGTCATGAAGTTACACGGATGCAGACACAGCTATGACAATTATTATCTGCCTCGTAAGTATTTACAAACTTATAATATTTTTTCACTGAATTCCTCAGCTGATGTCCGTATATGCACGGAAATAATTGAGCAATACATAAGTACAGATACCTGCACGCTGTTGTTTGTTTATATGCCCATAGGTATGTACATATGTATGTAGTAGCTTTCTAGCTTTAGTAATTTCCGCTGAACGAATATTTGTATTGACTGTGTATATTTTTCTTAAATATTTATTAGTTCAATAGTAGAAGCAGAGCTGCCTCAAGCTTTACTGGCCAATGAAGAATTCATTAAAGAATTCCAATAATTACATATGTACTTTTACTCATTATAATTACAAAGCTAGTCGACTACTGCACATAACAATGGAAATGTAAAGCCATTCAAGGAACTATACCAATTATCTGCACCCATTACCATTACGTTTGCATTTGCGTCGGGGTCTAAGAAATCATGTGAGTACGTAGTATAGGTATCAGAAATCAGAAGTTCTGTATTTGTATAATGAACATTTGCTTGTGTATGTATATGCGTGTAAATCCTATTGACTAATAGCATGTCAATCAATCAGTAAATACGCAATGAGACGAGAAGACCTTGATACAACTCTATAGCCGAGTAGCTCGGAGCAGAGCAGTTTCCGTCTCTTTATAATCGTCTAATCAATCGTATGCAAATTAAGTGACCAATCTAGATGACTAGGCTAGAAATTTCAATCTTTTTCACTTTTCGTTTTGAAATCATGTGCAGTAGGGATTTCCTCCTAATAGTAAGGCCCAAAACTCAAAGTTCATAAAGATTGCCGAATAAAACTAAAACTAAATAGATCAGTACAGACGCAGACGGCCATATCAATAATAATAATTATAATTAATTTAGTGCGCGTATCTCCAGCGTGCCAATTACAATAAACACAAAATAAATTACAAAGACTAATGGATGCTGTACATTTAATTCAATATTTAGCTCAAGCAACTACTCAAGGCATCCATGATTGAAACTGATTATGCCTTTTTATTTTGTATGTATTCTTACTTCCATATGACTACCTACAAATGTACATAATCCCATTTAGCACTAACGATAAGTTCAATGCACAAGTTAATTCAGCGTATTGAATCATGGCTGAATGGTTGCTGGGTTGCGGTATGCATAAATTCCAATTTCATTACCAGCATCAATAGTTCATCATTACGCGAGACCTTACTTACTGCTAATGTTGTAACAACGAAAGTAATCCAGAGCACCCATAAATGTGTACTACATGTGTGATTTGATGTGATAATAAAACCAAGTTCGTCGATTCCGTGATTAGCCTTACAAGTTGATTGAATTCTGACTCTGTATGTACTGTATGACAATGGGTTTCAATATTTGACTTTGTCGTAAATGCACATATGTAATCGCACCCCAGGCCCAGGTTGATTTAATCTCGATTGATCAAATTAACTGTTCAGTATCGCACAAAGCATGTACCTACCTATTTATACTATTTACAGAATTTAATATGTATAATTGTAGAAGCAAGAATTTATCGAATAATCTTGTAGTAATAAACGACAATCTGTTTATGTTTTTATATGCACCTATGTTTTATTCATGACGTTGCTAATTGGATTTTGCTTTGTCTAATTATATGGAATTGCGAATTAAATAGTAGGTGCGTCTGACTCATCTTCCGCCTTGGGATCTGCACATAAACGCCTCCCCCCCCCCCTTGAGGGAGCTTGCTACTCGCTAATTTTTTGCTCAATTAAATTTTGTGAAAACTTCATGCTTCAGGTAATAATAAGCTGCTTCAACAACCCTGTATATATGTAAGTAGTGTTGAAAACGTGAGTGGAAAAAAAGGAAACAAATCCGTGACATTCGAAAACTTGACTGCCGAAAAGCTGACCGAATATGTACTGAGTACCATTGAATTACCGCTCTCCGAAGACTGCAGTCCCAATGCTAGGCAATGCACGAGTTTTATTCAGTTATTACTTATTACCAATATGCGCACTACGTTAAATAATCACACCCGAGTCCGACTACAGTAAATAATGATAGTCTGATTACAGAATACAGAGTGCGTGTTTGATAAGACCTATCCAAAAACTCTCTTTGTAGATTGTACAGTACAGCGAAGTCCCTATTACTCACTAAAGAATTTTTTTTACTACTTGACTGTCCATTATATATCTTGCTCGCCTTCTACCGGAAATAATAATGTGGTGATAAAATGTGTAGCACCAGCACTACTGCTCTGAACCAATCTTTCATGTGAAGCTTATACATAGTGTACCACGCCCTGGGAGCGCTTGAAATAATGTTTGAATAGATGCAGAGCAGTAGTAGTGACTATGTATATTATTATGATTATAATTAAGTTTCATTATTTCTGTTTTCGTATCTATCGTAATCGCTACGGCTACGAACTAAAAGTCTTTGCAAGCCCAACTTTTTTTTTCCCCGACGTAACTTTGTAGACGTAGTAGACCTTATTTAAAATGTAATGATATTACGCTGATTATATTAATACATGTTTTAATATGCCGTCCACTAGTCTGTCTCCGTCTGACCTAAGTTGATAGATCCTGTTCAGCTTCTATACTTGGAGTATCTAAATACTAATATAACTTTGCACGTTATACAAGAACGACTGTCCAATGCGCACTGAATCAATACAATGCCATAAACATACCAGACCAGTGCCATCACACTTTTACATCATGAATGCTCTTGGCCTCCATACAGATACATATCTAAATTGAAGAAGAAAAAAATAGATTTCGTATGTACCACGCATTTGCATACTTCAGTCACCAAAATAAGATGAACACACGACTGCAGTACTATAAAGATAAATCAAGATACTGAGATGGTACACACCAAGCGTCGAAAATGCGAACAAAGTTTTCTCTGTACTCAGTTATTTTTTTGGGATGTAGTTCCACGCATTAAGATTGAAGCTTTCTCAAAAATAAGTCTAGTTAGAGTTAGATTTAAGGTTGTACAAGAGTTCACAGAGAAATTCAAAACTTGGGGACAAGATATAAATGTATAAAACAGATCCACTTGAGCAGCAGAGGGAATTGAGTGCAAACAATGACACAACATGTATCGTGGGTAGTTGAAGGGTTCAAGTGTTGTTAGCACAACTGTTAGCAAACACAGGTAAGTCAGCTATAATTGCCTTGCTGTCTACTGACTGCATATATGTAGCAGTGCGTTGGGTTCGAATCGTTGTAACAATGCTCGATCAGTCCTTTGTGACTCTGTTGGCATTTAGCATGCAAGTATCGGGACACCCGTCAATCATGTATACTATTACCATTACATTGTGGCCAATGACCAACACATGTACATTCGATGGAATCCCTGTTAACTACTTCACAATCTAATATTTTAGTAATAAAACTTTAACTTTTTTCCCTGCTACCAGTATTTAGCATTTTTATACAAGTGTATGGGTGGTATTCGCTTTCCCACTGCTGCTCAAACTACATGTGCAATCACCCATAGAAAGCCGTAAAGTTTAAACGTGTATGTAGGTACCTACCTACCTGCCTACCTGTGAATGATCACAAGCTCTGCTTTGTGTATTGCTAGTATTAAAGGAGGCATGAACTGTGTGCTACTGCCGTAAAAGCAAATACATTGTTTCTCCGGGATCAACTTGTAAGCACAATATAAGCATCAGTGACCGAATTAAATTCTGCTGTGCCAGCATAACATAAAGCAGAAAGGGCAAAGTGTCAAGTGAGTTAATGTAAACTAAATCCTACAGCCTTTTAATGCGCTCAGACTGTTATAGGAAATTTGCATAATAGATTAAAGAGTGAAACCCAAATAATACTGATGAGGCGGATGAGCGACAGGATGTAGTCAAGTTGGTATTATACGGTGTATGCAGATGATAACTTAATAAATCGTTTCCAAAATAAAGGTCGATCAGCACCATACCATACCGGTTTGACTAATAATAGGATTCAATTTTTAAAATAATAATTCAAAGCTAATCCGACAAACTTGGTAGTAGTAATAATTATATGTAACACAGACAGACGGAGACAGAAAGACGGATGCACGGACGGATATGAGAAATAGAAACGGACTCCCAATGGTTTTTATAGAACAGTATTTAATAAATGGCTATCAAATCTACAGCTACAGGCTACAGCCGATTCATTTAAATAGCATAAAAGTGTTGACGTGTATATTATCGTTAATTCTGGAATTCAGGTTCTTGTTACGAACAAGACTTGAGGCTTTCAGTTTCAACATAAAAGTAAAACTTCTTCCGGTCCATGGGTTCGTAACCACAGCATAGCAGAGCTCAACCCAACAGATTTAAGATGCCGGAGGTTTATGATATGAAAGAATAATAAATACAAAATAGCCGTTCCCTGATATAAACAATGATCATGATACACCATGTAAGGTCTAAACCACACGCATACGCACGCATGAGATGAATTGAAATTATTAAAATGCACATAAATTCTGAGCAAGGGCAAGGAAACGAATTTATTCCTTACAAATTGGAAATGATCGTAAGGATGTGTGCGTCGTGAAGTCTTTTAAAGCAGTAGACTCGGACGGGAAGTGCAGGAGGTGTACTTGGTTGCCAGTTGCGGAAAACCAAAGCTGACTTTAATGAATGGCTGGTCTCTACAAATCTGAAGATGAGTTAGTCACTAATACAGCGAAGTTGGAAATATGAAATTAACTGGTAGGTGTGTATACACGTATGTATGTACACAATAATGAAATCCAAGTGCTCAAAGCTCAACCATTATTGATACACCTAGCAATTTTGTACTCCAATTAGGTAGCACTGCACGTGACAGTTCACAACCAAGCCATCTTTAATTGCAAATTCAGTTCATACTGACAAATCTCAAATTCTGAGAAAGATTATTTATATTTTGGATGCTACATTTTTTCCTTCCTTTCAACTGTCAAGGAGTGTGTTGCCTAGCGTTGCATTGTGTTCTTCCGTACTGTCTCTGTCCTAATGGGAAGAGTTATTATAAATGTAGCAGTTTTTGCTATAAAATGTACTTTCTCTCTCACAATCAGTGTCAGTACATCAATAACTCTTGACTGGTATCACCATTCCGGACGTTGAATGTTGAATAATTCATGTTGAGGTACCCACATTGATACAAATACATATAATTACACATCAACCTCCACTTTATAACCCTACACAGTTTCAAATAGAAACACATACAATTATACTGGGGTTCAATTTTTTGCTCAATTCACACTAAAACAAGAAAAAAAAGACCAGTGAGACAAAATCACCAGATGCATGCAAGATGCCCTATGAATGGAAGAGAGTCGAGTGTGTATGTCTGTGTAATTCCTGTGTATTGAATGGAGCCTCCCTACCTACTGGTATATTGTTGTGGCCATATTAAGAGGATAGGTCGAAACAAAGCGTAGAGAGCCAAGACAGGAAATGGTAATTGGAGTCGCATGCTTTTAATGGAAGAGCAGAGAGAAAAGATGAGGGACCAAAAGGAGTTCTCGAGATAAAAGTCTGATGTTTGATTTACGATAAGGGAATACGCTCATGCTCAACATATATAACCACTGATTCAGTTTTTATTCCCATTTCTGTCAGATTCAAATTGAGTTCAAACTAAGAAATTAAGGATCTTGCACGCCCTATACGTTGAAATCTAGACAGTCGATATATTGTATCAATATTAACTCCCAAATGCAAGTAGGCAGTTTTAAGCCTACACACTCTTGTTAATGCCTTTAAAATTGTACGTACATTTATCACCAAAATTACTCATATCGCTTCTTGACACGGTTTTATATGCAAAATGGATTTCCATGCTCGCACTACCTATCCCGCTCTGTTCTAAGTACATATGTATACTTTAAAGTTAAAGTTTCTGTTCCTTTGGGTCCTTACGGTAAGAGTACGTACGTGCGTACTGTTTCAACAGTGAGTAGGTAACTCACTTCAGTAGAACAGCGTACACTGTGTGTGTGAAGTACTCATATATTTCCCTTATGTAGTATTTATACTTGTCTCACTCAGCACGAGATGATGATTTCTCTCCAAAAATAAAAGAGGCCTTTCAATGGATTTCTGTCGTTCTATCCTCAAGATACGTGCCTAACACACTCTCAAGTCCAAATCCATAAACTGTCGACTGTCGACGTACCATTCCATGGTTATTATGATTACCTCCACGCATTTATGTATGTAACTAGTACTACCTACCACTGCATCATATGATTCAACTGTCTACCGCTACCACGGCCAAGGCTTCCAGTCTAGCTCCTCTATAAAAAAAAATCCTCTCGAGCCCAACTCAAAATAATCGAAAGGGATGAGGACGAGGAAAAAATGAAAAATATGCGTTTAACGAAAGGTTTTATAGGGGAAAAAATTGGGTACAGACAAAGAGAAAAATACTTTCATCCAGTTGGACACTTTCAAGAATTTACCAAGCGGAACTTAAGGGGTGTCCTGCGGATTAGAACTTGGACGAAGAAAATTGTGCCACCACATCATCGCATCGTCAGAACCGTAAAACTGTCCGAAGTACTACGCAGTGTTAACTCTACTTTAACGGAATATATGATGAATTTGCAGCTGCTTAACATAATTACCTTCAATTATTAGCGCAAAGTTTGAAATAAAGAAAACATTACGAGTTTATGAAACCATTCACAGCAACAGTAAGATTGATAGAGGATGGCTAGTCACTTCCATGCAATTTTGGTGTTGAAATCTTAACGATTTTTTGGAATTGCATTTACAAATATTTTACGTTTTCAATCATAATTTTTGTTTAAGGAAATAAAGTTAAAAATAAAAGTAAAAACCGCGGTATGGAATATGCGGGTTTTATGGGTGTATTTATTACCTAAATATTTCTACAAGCTTGTATTAAAACGTACTAGCTTGATTTATGCATGGAACAGGTCTGAACTGCAGACGTAATGATGGAGCTGGAAGTTCACACTTTTATTTCAAAAGCTGCTGGCTACCCCTAAAAAGGAGGTCTGTGGAGGACAGCGCTACGCCGCGTCACACAAATCATCCTTGATTTTTCTATAAAAGTCTTGAGATGAACTATCTGAAGAGGGCTAAGCTATTGCTGCTAAATAGCCTGTTCTCCGTCGAAAGAAATAGTAGGGAATGTTTTGAGTAAGTGTATACAAATATCACACATTACTCCTCGATTTTACTTTTATGTTCTTCTAGGAAAATTATACGTAGCATGGAGATATATTATCCCCTGGATTTTTTTTCTCTATCGAGTCCAATTGTACACAATTACAAACTTGATGATAGTATCCAGCAACGCACGAGTCATTTTCGCTGTTTTGACTGGAAAGCCTCAATTACCTACTCGTACGTATTTATTGGGACGCAGGGCTGGGACAGTACTCACTGTTTACTTCTGTCTTGAGTCCATACAAAAAACTGTGTGCCTGGAGCTTTGCTGTAGTGTTTTACATGTTCGTGTGCATCTTCCCTTATTATCTTTATTCGTTACTTGATACTCTCGACTTTAATTTTTTCCCCTCTTCATTCCAGACAAACCTACCTAGTTTCTTCTATATACTCATAGAAACCATGATTGCGGCTGTAAATATCGTCGGAATTACATACTTTTCTGATATTCATCTACTAATTTTTGCATTAAGAATCTGTATCGAGTTAGTCAACTTATTGTTAGTAGAAACATCTTTAAAAGTAAAAGGAAAATGCGTTCATTGTATTCTCTGTCATGCCACTGATAGTCTATTGTAGAGTAGTTATTAGTTTTATTACCTTTCGTCCAATTTTTATTATTGGTATAATGGGAAAATAGAAATCCTGTTTGGCTAAAAACAACTATTGGAAGTATCTAGTTAAAGTAACTAGTTCGTGGGCTTTAACGTCGTATGTACTGGGACTGGGAGTAAGGTGCACATCCGATTTGACGGCATTTCGTGGCCCTTAATGATAGCTTGAGTATACAGACCACAGACTTAATCCATGCTCCTGCTTTTACGAAGGTAATGAATCGATACTTTTGAAAAACATTGACTAATATCCGCCTGCATGAAACATCCTAATAATAATTATGTGAGCTATAATAATAAAAATTACGTACATTGTCTTTAGCCTTCTCATGCCATGTGCATACTTTAATTTTGCATGATGAGGAGGCATTGAAATTCTCTTTGCTTAATTTTCTACACTACTCACTGACTGTAAGGTACATGAGAGCATCATACCCACGTACGCAGAAGGATAAATACATGTTACCTGTTCCATTACAATTTCAAACCTCTAATTATGTGCTCGTTTCTCGTTCCTTTCGTTATTTCCCTTACTACTTAACAGGGTTATTTTACACTCCAATATTTAAATTTTGAGCACTTTTAATACAATTACCTGTATTCCTTAAGCCTTAAAGTATTTAAATTTGAAGTAAATTTTAAGTTTTCAGCTATTTTAAGTTGAGCTACTCCTTAGCTTAACAAGCTATCCAATTAGCGTCGACTAAAGTGACATTAATAATATAGTTCTACTATTCTACAGATAGCTTTTCGATTTTGAACAAAGAGATGTAGTAGGTATGCAT
This sequence comes from Dicyrtoma fusca, assembly GCA_034695205.1. Taxonomy (NCBI): domain Eukaryota; kingdom Metazoa; phylum Arthropoda; class Collembola; order Symphypleona; family Dicyrtomidae; genus Dicyrtoma; species Dicyrtoma fusca. Next base: position 50,216 of record JAQFZC010000259.1, on the reverse strand, counting down.
AGTTGGGTGATAGTAATAATCGTAATGATAATTATTGTTGTTTCCTCCATGAGTATGTACCTTTGTAATCACAACTGCACGACAAGGAAATTCCAGGAACTCACGGTCCTTCCTTTCAAAACATTAATAGCTGAACGAGAGGGTGATGGTGGGGCTGCTGTGTACAAAAATCCAAACTATTTATGGCTTGTAAATGTTTCATGAAACAATCGTCATCTCTTAAGTTCAACACTTTTCTATTGTATGTACTAGTAGCATGTAGGTACTTGTTGCTTGTATTGCATAATATATATATAGCACAACGTTTTTATGAGTCCATGCAAAAATCTTATTGGCAACCACTGTAATGTCAGCCACATACTGTCACGGTGAGTTCAGTGTGGTGTGCCAACATGTTACCTCCAAATGACATTGCCAATGCATGTGTTTGAGTTGAAGACTCGTGTAAATTTTAAAATAGATTTATTTGATTCACAAAATAATGCTGAAAATAAGGTAAATGTGTATCCAATATATTGAAAACAATCATACTGCTTTATAACTATGCAATTAGTGTATTGAGCACTGAACCCATGTCTACATAAATACAGTTGAAGGGATGTTGTAATGTACTTTTCGTAGTTATGTAGCTTGATATTTATTCGATTCAATATATTAGTTCATTTAGACTCTAGCTGTTCGGAAATTGTGTAACTCTTGGCTTGTTAACCTCTATTTTTGAATATAAATAGAACAACAATCGTGTCTATCCAGTCCTTAACAATCTTTCCTATGTTTTTATTCATACCACCCAAATCAGACTATCTCACGTGTAGTTACTTTTATAAGTATGTGTGTGTTTTGACGACTTCCAATATTGGCGAACGTAAAAACACAATAACTTAAAATAATATAAATAGGACACACAGAGTGTGTGGGGAAAAAATCCTCCTGTAGATTTGAATTTAGCAAGGTTTCGTCTCATCCACAGGAACTATAATTCTACCAGACTTTTTTCAAGAGATACTCTCATGGAGGATTGTGGTGGGCGAGGTGATGATGCACTCTCATTTGCATTATGAATTAAACATTCTGGAATAATGATTTGTAGAACCGGAATAAATCTCATTGTTTACCAATGTACAACCCTTACTTCGTTCTCTGTCTATCCAATAGGATCAAATATTCAAAACAGCATGTGGTGCTAAATCCTAAATGGTGTCATGTTTGGAGGATATTTTGGTGAGCTAATGAATGCAGAATGGAGCTATGAATACAAGGCAAGTCGGATCAAATCCTTACGTCTATCAGTACTCAGCACTTTTACTTGCACGTCTCTGTGCGGCTATAACCTCATCCACTGCGAGCGCTCTTATGTATGTATGTACCTACATGCGTAGGCACTTAATTATATGGCAGCGCCACAGCGAGGAGCCCTTGCAGTTGCAGTTGCATCCAAAAATTTGTGTGGGACGGGATAGTTTGAGGATTTGAAATGTTGAACAAATCTTGAAACTTGAGGTATTGTCCAAGAAGTGCACAGGAAATACGGTGAAGGCACGAGTCAATATAATATTAAAGTCAGCCCGTCATGTCAGGGAGACGAAAACATGTGTGGAAACATGGAGTGGTTCCTACTGGTAGAAATTAGTCTGCGTCTTCGGATTACAGCAGTTTACATTAAGTATGCACTGCAACACTAAATCGTCAGGAGACGATCGACCCCTCCCTTAGACTCTACGCATTGACCATAAGCGGATGGCTCGCCCGGGAGATGGATTCATGGATCAAATCCTATCATATCTATCACAAACATAGACACGCACACACTTCCTAATCTAGATAGTAAAAACACCACCACCACCACCAGGATGACGAAGGCTAAAAGGATGACTTGGCCCCGCAGTTGACGTTCAAGTCGAACTTCGGGCATCTTCAAAAAAAAACATATTTGTGTATCAAGAGGAAGAAGACCAGATGTACGCGTCTGCAGCAAGTCCCTTTCCTCCGCCAGCTCTACAAATGCAGGCTACAGGCAAAGGAAAAGGAACCATCATCATACAATACACACAATGTTATGTCATCACAGTGCTTAACGCCGCAGATCTCCATCACTATGCAGATACACTCATCCAAGATTGAACTGTGAAGGGTCCACTAGATTTTCCTTGGGTTTCCCTATCGCCCTCGTCTATCGTCTTGGCTGCTTCCTTCCTTTTCTACCATATGGGTCACAGAGAGCTGTGTGTGGAGATGACTGCTTTGATTTTTATTTCCCCTCCTATCCTGCCTTTAAGGAGCACTGCCGCTCTTCCCGTCAAGAAAAAACGGCTTATGAAGTAGCTGCTCCTCTTCAACTGCGCCTATTGACTCCTGATATACATATACCCATACACACGTAAAGGAAGACGAAGGGAAGGCCAACTCTCAGGATTATTTACCACCACTGCGCTGCACTGTTCAATTTTATAGCTGTAGCACAGTAGTTCCATTATGTGCCTGAACGTAGAACACCCTTAGGTTTTCCAGTCTTTATAATTATTGTGTAAGTACCTACTCCCATGGTTTACAGATTAAGTCGAACGCGTAACAGTAAAATGTAATGGAGAGAGACAGAGAGCAAGTTAAGGAGCTTACAAAGCGTAAAACTCGTACTTCTCTCTGTGTATGATTTCCTCGGGTGAGCAGAGTGAATGCGATCGTAAGCAGTATAGCTGTATATAGAGTAGGTATCTAGGGAAGGGTGTATGTATGCCTCTCTACGCACATTAATATCTTTGTAAAACCATCAAAGTTCTCTCGTCAAATATATATTTCTTGACTTTGACTTTCAAATGACTCGACAAACATTAAATTTACAAAATTACAGAGACTGCGGAATGAATGAAAATGCCATTCTCGTTCATTTCAACGAGGACGAACTTCTGTAGGTCTTCATTGTATCCACAAATCTACACCATTCATATTGACTTGACTTATTAGTATCTCGCCTATGGAGACCCAAAAAAAAACAAGTTTTTAATCGTTAATTATTTTCAATGACACTTACTACAGTCTAAGCTTTGGGTTAAATTGAAATCTGTTCAAATGATATTGGGGAAACGAATAGAAAGTAAGACGAATAGTTTTGTACAGACACACTCAAGCAGTACAAAAGAAGTACAGATCAATTAATTATAAATACTCGTTAGATACCAAAGAGATCAAATGCGCAAGGGAACCGCCAAGGAACTACACAAAAATAATACTATGTACAATGTCTCCCTGTGGATTATCTGTACGTTCGCTTACTTATTGCATCCACACTTGCTCCTCTCTCGTCAACGCAACTCTGCGTTTTCATGTCGTCTACACATTCGAAATTGGAATTCCATATGAGGTCTCAATTACATGGTTGAAGAATCTTGAGAAAACTTTCAGTTCCTTCTTCTAATCACAAAATGTGAGCACACACGATCAGGATGGAAATGGAAATGGAAAATGTAATATCAGTAATGTGTGTGTGTGGAGTTGAGAGGAGCTACAGGCTACAGCATCCGTCACTCATTGCCAAAGGTAGACAGAAATCTATGAGATTCAACTCTTGGAGCGTTCGAGGATTTTGTCTATAGTTAATGTCGCCGAGGAGCACAGCTGTCCGAAAATAGAATGTAATCTATTTGGAGTTTTATTTACGTAGTTGAATAGTATGGATAGACAGATGCTGCTACGTATGCCTCATTTCATTTCATTTGCTCACCGACCGACTTGCGTAAAGAAGTAGAAGACTCAAGAAGAAAGACAATGCAGAAATATACAAATACACAAACTTCAAAGAAAGCTCTCTTCATGTATACATTTACATCTCCTCTCAAGACCTTTACCAGAGAGTTTGGCTCCGTTCAATATGCTCTCAAAGAGCTCAGCCCAGCAGCACCCACAAAAAAAAATTACTCGTTTAGATAAAATCCGAACAACGGCTGAATCACAATTCACACAGCACTAAATTAGTAGTACACAATGGATGGAGGTATCTTGAAGGCATTCCATGAGACGAGGAGCCTCAGCTTTCAAGACAAGCTCGAATACATTAAATTACTAATAAATACTAATAAGTATAAGTACGTAGATGGTCACAATGCTCCGTCTCTCTCCGTGGGTCTCGAGACACTTGACTCCGGAGTGATTCATGACGAAGTGACAAATATTAAAATGTGAAAATTATTATTAAAACTCGTGCTCATCGCATTAGACACTGTGAATGCATGACATTCAATAGGAGATAGATTCTATATACATACTTTCAAGACAGCCAGTCAACCCTTCAGTATCTCCTCTGAACATGAACTTGGCTTTCTTGGTCATAAAGCAACATATGTATTTTATGAATATTATTATAATCTGTCTTTGCAGAGCACGGTGTACACACAGACAGACCAGTCATTTACATAATAAGAGTCAACGCAAGTTTTTCAAGTCAGACCAGGAAGGGTTGTGTGCGATGAACGTGCTGTCGAAGTGGAAGGCGCTTAACTGCCGTCATGAAATTTTTCTGCCAAGTTTTCACCCTGTCAGAGTAGAAAAACGAAATGATGAAAGTGTTTTTCTAGAAAACAAGCAAAGGATGTTTTATTCCTTCTGACGAGACTCATTTGTTAAAAATACTTGTGTTTGCTTTTCTCCTCTTGCATTCAGTGGCAGTGGCAATGGTGGTGGTGGTAGTGGGAGCAAAAGCCGAAGCAAGAGTGAAGCCAAGCTCTCGATCTTCTCTCTGTCTCTCTCTCTCTCTCTTATTCTCCTGTTGATACAACATGATGACACGGCGAGTCTCTTTCTTTTCCGCTTATCATGACGGAAAAGCGTCAGCGCTAAAAACAACCAGATGTACAGACAAAATTCTTGCCGTGTGCACTGATACGATTCCATCTTCCATCACTAACATCATAAGGACAAACATATACATAGTGGGTCTCACTGCACTGCACTGCATACCAATCTCCCCTGAATGCAATTTAACATTTCAAGAACCCCACGTCTCACACTCCATCCATACACAATAGCGATTGACAATCGAATACTTTGGAGCATTAAAGCATCTCAACGTCACTTGCCCTTTATGGCTATTTAAGAATTCATGCTTTATTCACATATTACGAAATATTTTTTTGTTAGGCACTATTATGCCTATTTAAATTTGATGGCTACAAATCATATCAGACATACCTAAGAACCTTATTACATGCCAGACGCATTATGCACCATGTCATGAAACTGAATCCCAAATCTACAAAAATTATTATATCAACATTTTAGCTCCGCTTCTTCTCTAGCACATCTCCGCTCATTCCTTTTGTCGAGATGATAACACATAATTACCCAATTGAACAGAGGTAGGTATATACCTAGGTACTTGGTACGTACTATACTGTAGCAATAGAAGAATGGCTACAGCCTACACTAAATAGTCTACAGAAATGAAATTTAATCTAATTGACTTGGCCTCGTCAAACTTAAAGCCAGCACGGGTGGAATGATGAATAGTTTGATGAACGAAATCTGTTTTGTACACGAATAACAGCATTTTTTAAAGAACTTGAAGAAGTAATGTATACTGGTGGGGATCGCTTACCTTGTGGCCCGTTGGGTTATTGACGTGATGTACTTCACTCATCTCAATTGTCAATTCAATTAATATTATATAGATTTCCAAGCGTGTGTGCGTGCGTAAGAAACTGGAACCTACTATCACAATCACAACAATGTGTTGATGGCACTTCCGAAGATTAGATGAATGCCTTGAATGACTCAATGACTGTACAAACGATTTATGACGTATTTTAACCGCTAATACTAGTTTGTTGTTAGTCTCGAGAGGATGTTTATTTCCACTTACTATTACATTGCCTGTTGAATTACTACTACTACACTACCACTACAACATGGCTATGATGGTATACACCATAAAATACAAAATAATTAGTAACAAAAGACCGAGACCAAATGTGTGTGATAAAGACACTTTCGCACTATTGTTAAACGTAATTTGAGATGAGTGGCTAAACCGCAAAGCCTAAACGGCAACTTAAAAAGGAGAAAACAATAATAATATCAAAATAATATTCGAATCAATAAGATATTATAAAATACTTATTTGATGTGTAATGCCAATAAACTGTTTTGTTTTGTCTCCCAACAACACTTATCTCTATGAATTTGCTATACTACGATTTGTACAACAAGTAAGGTACAATCTTCAGTTCAGTACAGATTACAAAAATGTTGCAAAAAAAAAATGAAAATTTAGTAGTAACGCTCATGCAGAAAGAATTCCTATTTCTGAACTCACAACAAATACTTAAAAAAAAAGTTACATTTGAAAGGAATGGAAGGTGTCTATCCGAAGCAGCACTAACAGGCTCATGCTGTACCCGACAAGACTGACTACTTCGCTACCATTACTACACAGTAGCAATGTTTATTCAACCACTAGACAAAGCACAACTAGTTTCCCCAATGAACTGAACAAAGTTCATATTTTTCGAGTCACCTACCACACTTGAGTAGAAGCACAATTAAACAAGGTTGATTAAAACCGGAAATTATTCCGTTTTGTTATTTTTGTTCTAGAATGAAAACAATGGAATGTAATCCGAATTCAAATTCAGCTCAGGCTCTATATTCTGTGAATTCTACCACTCCTATAACCTTACCGCTTAAGTAGACGACACTCCTGTTATAATTTCCCTGATGGTGATAAAATCCACGTCAAGTCTCAAATTAATTCCCACCAATGCCACATATAAACGGTGCATACTACAAACTGAATAGTGAGAACTCTCCTAGCTCGTCCTATCCAATGCTTAACGTTCTCTTTCTAACCTGTAATTAAAACTATGATGGACTTTTGAGCTGATTTTCAAGTCTTGGTTTTCTTCTTTTAAGTTTCCGTGAATGTATCAACAACGGATTTAGATAAAGAAGCCCACGCCACGGTTTAAATTACCTCAGAAGGAATTAGAGACATACATATATGTAGGCGTAAGCGCTTAAAAGATTAGGATTGTCAATAAATTTTCTTTTCTTTTTGGCTCAAATGATGACCGAATCACGGAGCGTGGTGTGACAGCGGAGGTAGGTACATAATAATATAGCGATAGCACACAATTAACAAGACATAAAGTTGATTTGATATTTGAGTATCGTGTTTATATGTAAATAATTACACGTCATTCTTTTTTTTTGTCAAAGACCGAACAACCTGTGATAGTGGTATCTGTATTTATACTACAGACTCACTTATTTCATTTTTATGCCGCTCATCACATGACAATCGGAGAATAGCGTGAACAAAAGGATATCAACAAATATAATAAACAGTCTTTGATATCTTTATCTAATGATTAGCATAAAAGTACATGGCATTTGTTTGGAGGAAAAAGAAAACGGAAAGCATCACAGAACTCAGAACTACGACGCACATTTATTATACTTACTCCACTGCATTAGCATGCATCTTTCCGTGTGGGCAGCAAACACGTCATAGTACCTGTGCATACAAAGCACTTATCTTGAGAACTAATTTATCAGAAACAATAAAGGCGAGTACCAAACCAATCGTACTTCGGATGCTCTTGGAATAGCATAATAAAAATTTGGTCATTATCTTTTACCATGTGCACATGTAGGTATACACATACAATATCTGTACAGATACTCAAATTTTGTGAGGCCCGTCTCGAAAATATTGTGGAGAGATAACTAAGGTACATTTAAGTTGGCGGATATCCGCTCCATGAATCGGATGCTGGAAAAATGAAACACTCTACAGTACAGTGCATTTTTGCTAATACCGCTTTTTACATTTCCTCGTTCCTTTACAAATTTCGACGGAAAAAAAACCGGAAAGCTGTCACACCATCAGCACATACATACTATAGGATGTGTACTATATGCATATAGAAAAATATAATACATACATGCCTACATCGTAATGTGATCACGTTACATAACAATGCATGGGAAGGGAGCGAGGGCAAGGTGAGTTTTGGTCTTAACATTCTAAAAAAAAAGAATCTGATTGTCAAAAGTAAACTTATTTTGATCAATCTGGCGTTGGCCCTTAGCCTTTCTGCTCCTCTTGCTCTTTTCAAAGCAAGCCCTTCGTATAGATGTATTTGAACTTAAACTATTCAATGAGTATTTCGCATTTAAAAGGGCACAACACAACGGAAGTGAGTGTATAATCATAGCAATTCATCTACATTACTAACACACAACTGAGCAACTGAGCAGCAATAGCAACAACTACTGTAGGAGGAGAGGATAAATCCATAGAGAACCTTTACCCCAGAAATCTATGTAAAGCAGAGTTTTTTCCCATTCCGACCGTGTAATTCATGAATAAAGGGATCAGACTGAGAGCAGGTAGTAGAGGTTGCAAAGTAGGCTTTTCTCCATCAATACCAAAATAATGCAGGTAGAAGAGCATCCACCATAGCTCTATAGCCATAATTGAATGTGTAACAAACCCACGTCCACTTGCTCATTTATTGTTATTCTTGAAATGGTTTTACGTGTGTGCATTAAAAAATCAATGCTTTTTTGGATTGGAGTCTCAGGAAAACGGCGAGTAGTCGCTTGGAGACGGTGGCCTCTAGGGCATGACTTACAATAATTACAATTGAAATCTCTACCTAATTGTGATTGTATTTTCTATCCTACTCGACTCCACCTCCAATTCAATTTTTAGCTATCCATAAAGTCCACCCGACGTTACCTTTTGGGTCCCATGATAATGACGAGGAGGTCGTTATAGCGTACATATGAACTTGGTTACTTCGGCAGGGACTTATGTACATACCTACAATGTGTACCTATATACAGATACTATATGCTACTGAACAACAAGTCTCTTCGTCCCTCTTGGTTATCTGCACCACCTAACAATGAGTTTAACCAGCTTGTATAAGTAGCTAGCCATGCATAGCAACATCCCTCGCTCTGTACCCATTTTCAATTTAGGAAATTGTCCCATAATAGTCGTGTATGCACATACAGGACAGTCACCAGACAGTCATATAGTAGGTGCAATCTGTGCGTGCGAATGTGCGGCAAGCCTTTTAATGTCATGGGATGAAGCACAATGCAATGGTAGTTCTATCGTACATATATAATTACGTGTAGGCAAAACCTGACTACTGAAACAGAGCGAATGTCAACTGAACCGGAGCAAGTAGCCGCAGTCGACAAGGTCATGCTTCATAAATCTGTATCGAAATTGTTATTCTTTGACTGATATTTAGATAAATTAGACATTAATTGCAGTTGTTTCATTGTTGGCTTGTTAAATCTAATATTATGCTCATTGTCTGCAGTTTTTTTCCCCTCCACATCATATACGTATACTTTCATTTAGAACACGAACGTAGGATGTAGAATGAAAGTAATTTAATTTTGCAGGGAGTAGCGCTAAGCACGTACTACTACTACTGCACATACGTCGAATAGTATCATTGTCAAACGTAATTCATAAAAATTATTTAAATAGACAAGAAAGTTCTGACCTACAGAGAGTCGGCATAACATTAAACAATAATAATTTATCTTACAACTGCCTCCTGTATAAACATACGTATACTCAGTAGTGTATATCTGTAGACTGCACATGTCGATTCGGGAAAAGTAAATAAATTTTTTAAAAAAATGTATAATATATGGACGGCAAGTTGCTTATTAGAGTCCATGAGTTACATGAGTTCTGCACTGCTCTATTATGCTATTGAACGTGGTGTATCAATCTAAATTTGTGACTCTTGCTTGACTGTCCATCAATGAGTTTCCTGCTTGCCGAGTTAGCAAAAGTGGTTTGAGCAAAGAAAGAACAAAAAAATGGAGGGGCACCCAGCGTGGATACTGCCAAAGCATATCCTCATCCTGAATTTGTTCAAGTCTGCCTGCTGCTGCTGCTGTTCATGCTCACACTATTCAAAAGTAGATTGAAGCACCACTGAACCCAGTTTAGGAGCAAGTAATCGAAGTTGAAGTGAAAAAAGATTTCTACTTGATGAATTTAAATTGATCCTGGTGGAGTAAAAATCTAGTGGATCGGCTAGTAATGGAAAGACAGAAGAACCCAATCCTGATGAGACACCCACGCCTACATCAACATTACGAGTACCACCATACCATCAACGGATGTAACTTTTAAATATAGTTGTTGAAGTTCCTTTCTAAGGATTTACTTTTCAGTGATAAATATAAATCTGTACCCAAATCACATCCACATTTCCGTGCTTCCTCAACTCGTATCCTTCTGTAAAAACGCTCTCAACTTCAACTAATTCCTGCTCCCAATATAATTTGCTGTAAGCCGTTTCCTGCAGAGAGTAGGGAGCAGCAGAGGAGAGTCAAAAATACGAATGGGAGTCAAAGTTACAGCTATGTACGTCGGGATAAAATTGAAAATATTACTTTAAGTACACATATATATGCATGGCAGATGGTCAGTATTAAAATGTTGTTTGTCCCAGTCTCCAGTTGTAGTCTGTGTGTAATCCCAGAAGCAGAAGAGCATTTGAGTTGACTGCTGTGTACTCACTGTCCGTCTGGCCACCACTGCAGCACTCAAAATACTACATGATCTCAAAGATGCATAGGTAGTTGTAAATAGATAGCAGTCACCGGACTGCGGCGTAGCTGGTTAAGAATGAAATGAAACATAAGACGACTCGGTTGGAAATGAGGAAGGAACTGGCTGATGATCCTGTAGCTTAGTGTAAGGGCAGGTGTGTGAGAAAGGGATTTAAAGAATTATCTCATGCATTTAATTGTGCTGAGTTAACAAGTACCAACCTATATTATGTAAACGGACGCTGCATCTTGTTTAGATGCATACATAAGTGGATAAGACCGAAACAGATTCACACGTAGTTCCATTCCACAGGTTGTAGGGATGGATGCATAACTTGGGGATTTTCAATTAAAGAATCAATAATGGAAAAAAAGGAGGTATTAGCTATCAAAAACCGCCGGTAAAATCTAGACCCTGTTCTAGATTTCCTGCTTTGCTATCCTAAAATATTCATAATTATTATTCCTTGAGTTTTAATCCTACTATTATACAATGACACGATACCTGTTATTTCCACTCCAAATTACATAATGGTGATACACGATACATACTTTTAGCATAAATTCTGATGGATGCATCTGAGTCGTCAATTCTAATTCAACTCAATACAGAATACCTACATATAGTATACAGCCCAGTATAAAGAGATGCATAATCCTTACTACATCCTATTGTGTTGTATTAAATTACTACTGTGGCTAAGGAATATAATTATGGAATAGCCTACCTTATAAGTATAATGCCTTCAATTATGTCTCCTTCCTATTGATATGAACGTGCTCTGTTAGATACCTTCATGGTGTAGAAATTTCAAGTTTTATTTCTTGTGGTCAGCCAAGAGTCTATCTCCTGTCACATGCTATGGCCACTTGGCCATTATACTTTTATACATTTTTACACTCATAGTTTTTCTTTACATCTGAAATCTATTATCTGAGAAAACCAGAAGTTCAGTCTATCGTCATCAGTCCTGGGCCAGATTAGTTGTTGGCTGGTCGTCGGAGACATCTAAAAACACAATGGTGCTGAGTATGGAGGGTGTGCACATTGAATTTTGAAGTGAGGATAAGACACAATGAGTTGATTCCTGCCAGGAACAGACCACATGGCTCAGCGTATCTCCATCAGCCATCAACATCAGCGTAAACTCTTGACAACTCAAGACATTTCCGTCTCTTATGTGTCTGCATTGTGTGTCACGCCGCAACGCACAGTCAATGATTCACTCTATCTTTTCCATTCAGTCTCCTCACTTCAAATCAAGTCGTCCAAGTTCATCTCATCATAGTCACTGTGCACTCCACAAACATGTATTTTCCTCCTCTAGTAGTCTAGTACACATGAAATGATCTTGTACACGGCAGAGGAATTTTGTGCTCGAGAATTAAAACAACGAAGGTACAAGTATTTGGAAAGCGTGTGTGCGAGGAATTTTTTAATTTCTCTTCCACCTTCTTCGTCATAGCTCCATTGCATTGCCATTATTTAGATTGGTCTCAATTCTGACTGCACTTCTGCTTCCAATGCTTGTTTCCCTCATTTACCCCGTCTGCCTCTTCAAATCCTTTTACATGTGAGGAGTTCAATGCAGATTTTTATAGCATGACGCTACGTAACGCACTTGCAAACCAAATAATGCTTTCGCAATCGTAATTACCATCGTATTTTAAGTCAAGCCGGCATAGAAATGAATCCAAAACATACATATGATGTAATTAACGATAATATTAAGTATGCTGTAAAATCAACTATAATATCTGTAACACCCCTGCTCTAATAAATCTCAGGAGGCAGAAGTTGGAGGTGTCGGAGCATATCGAGCAATCTATGAATCTATCCATATCAGTGCTATATAGGTATATTGTCAAACAATGAAGAATTTGCACGTATGTATGTAAATCCAGTGTAAGTATTTAAGATCAAAGCTAAAAACGTGACTGCCGCTACCTAGTAGAATTTTGGTTCCTTTGCTGCTATATGCAAGGAATTGTAAGTATTTAAAGACAAATTTTATAGAAACTGTTCATTTGTAGACATCTTTTTTGAACATCCTATATTTTGATGAATTATTTTCAGAATCCGGCATGTCTATGAACTCGCCTGTAAATATCATAGTAAAAAAAATGAAACTTGTGAATGTAGGAATTGTAAAATTTATAGTTCCCATGAAAGTAATGTGTAAATTATTCTTTACATAGCAGGCCCCTGGTACATGCCCCACACTTAAGAGTGGGTACCTTAAAATGACGCAATAGTTTATGTCGTAGATGCATAGCTACTTTTAATTTCAACGTGACAGTCACACCACGCACCGTATGATATAATGAGTGAAAATATAAAAATCCTGTAGTATCTCATGCCGCTTGACAAAAAGAGGTTACAACCGTTATGTTTCACTCCAACATTAACATTTCAATTCTAACGATAAGCTAGACGTGACCAAACAAAGAGGAAGCGGACTAATAGCAGAAAGGATATTGAACGAGTCAAAGAAAGTATTTTTGCAAATCATATTAGGGAAAAAAATGATTCTCAAGCCGCAGGATCCGTTTAGTGTAAATCCCTTAAAATGATCCTTAAAAAACGAATTTTATCTGTTCCGTAATCCGTAGTGTTTGTGTATATGTGGATAAGTTGGCGGACGATGGGAACTTTATGACGGAAAACAGGAGTGTAGATTCTCTTGCATTGAAATATAACACAATGGCACACGTCGAGGAAGGAAGACCACGAATCTAATAACGTATAATATGTAGGTATCTTGAACAACTTGCATTTTCGAGATGTCTAACAACATGTACATACTATGCAAAGGATAATAATATTGTAAATAGAATTTATGACACTATCACATCCCCATCCAGATTACACAGCCGTGCTCGTCAGTTTGTACTTTATGCTGCTCTAAATCAAAATAGATCCCATACGTTCCAAAGTATCCCCTTATCAGAGGTAAATGCCTTTATGGGGTTATGCTATCTTTGTTATTTTAATCCCACAACCCGGAATAATCTAAAAAACAGTCAAAACATCTGACTAAATATACATATAGGCACTTATAAGCTAAGCAGTCTCTCTGCCATATGTCTCCGCGTACTTAACAATGACTTATAGCAATGCAGACTAAAAAGTTTAAAGTCAATTTTGAAATAATAAGGAGTAAATGTGCCTCTGCAAGTATGTAACAAGTTCACACGAAGCCACAGTATATCGGTACACAGAGTACAGGGAACGAGGCATCAGTCATAAGAGAGCCAACGGGTTCCCTATGTAAATCAGACTATTCTTGAAATGACGAGCGTGAGACCAGTGAGCCACAAGAAATCCATTCATTCCAGAAGAAAACCTACATTAAGGGACGACATTAGACCCAAAGAGTTGAAGAGCAAAAGCAAATTGTTAGTTTTATGTCAATCAGCATGCGAGTTATGAGAGTAAAGAACTAGAAAAAAAAATAGTCCATTTCACTTATAATATTGAGGCTTCATTTCGTTTGTGGTTTTCTCTTATGACCGTTCATGCTATGTATCAAATATTCCGGCTTACAGAATATGTAGGTAGCCATACATTATTAGACTTTGATATCTGCAGAGTATAAGGCTTACTTTTATAATTCCCTATCCTATTTTCGTTTTGTATTAACAGTTCATCTTAAGCCATGCCAGACCCAGACTTTATTTTTTTTTAAATTCAACAATAGGCGTAAGACAGTATGAATATTTGAACCCCTAATGATAAGATCCTCAGCTTCACAGCGTAATATTAGCAATTCTGGGCGTCATATATGAAACGAAGGAGAGAAGAACCGAGAGCACAAGAAGACGAAGTGGAAGACGCAAACGAGAGATGAAATGCCTTCATCAAGATCATAATATAATTTTGTCATGTGAACATTGTGAACCTCCCTCTTTTAACACTGCATTGGATCAGAACGTTCACCACAGGTAAACGAGCTCTTTTCATGAATCCACAATGTCAGGACTGAAACTGGTTTTTTAACTTGCAATAATAGTAATAAAAACCCTGGACCCCCCATCATAGCAAATGGGCATCATAAAAACATTCAAGAGAATATTATGGTAGATAAAGATAAACCGTCTTACTACATTCGTTGGAATTAGCATGCGAAAAAGGTAGCATCAGCTGGTTTCAGTTTAGTGTTTACATTTACAAGCTTTGAATTCAAAACAAGTTGCCTATAATTATATACATAGACCCAATATAACATCTCTATACTTGCATACTACACTGTCCCCGTGCATACCTTAAAACGTGCAATGGAAAATGGAAACTTATACAGCACAAGCACATGACTTTCAATGGAAAAAAAAGTGATATAACGTGGACTACGCGGAAATCATGAATTGTGATTAGTTATTACAAGTTAAGCCATGAGCCACATGAACACTTGATGTGGATTGGCAATTATACATGATGTGAACTACATACATAGTGTTACGATTCGATGGATGGAGAGACAAATATTTAAGTATCGATAAAAAAAGCTTAAAAATACAATAATAATTCAATCCCTTCTGTCACGTCCGTACACGTATTTCATCTCTACTGAGAATGAGGGAGATCAGCTTAAAAAATATTTCCTACGCAGATTTTTTTCCCTAATGCTCCATCCACACTGCAAAACTGTTTATTATGAATTGACGCACACGGTTTACACTCCATGTGACCGCACCAGCTTTTTTTGCTCCACATCAACTTTGGTTACGTACGAGTATCTATTGACAGTTTATGTGAAATTGTGGGTTTACAAATAATCGACACAAATACAGAGGGAGATCAATAGAATAATATAATTTACTTGCAATACATTCTACTACTACTTATACATATGTATATACACTACAAAGAACTGTTCAAACTCTACCATTGTTATTCCTTCAATATGATCTGTATGTACACTCCTATATATTGCGGTTGTACAGTTTTCTAACTCATTTTAAATGCGCATTCAATAGTTACCAGTATTTGCTTGTTCACTTTACTTCAATCTCCATGCCACATGCCATATTAGCATAAAATACTTAAAATACTGAAGTTGAGATGAGTGATAAAATAGCTGTAAGGCTTGGCTTCGGCTCTAAGAACAGAGCTCAGGATGGCCCGGGGATTTTTATATTAGTTTCTCATTAGTATTTACGTGGGACGGAACATATCCAGACACTTAAAATACTTTACACTCTTTCATAATACAGAAAATCTCCCATCTCATGCCATGCATTGACGGAGGTAGGACGAGTCCGCTTCGACGATGTGTTGCCACTTACAAACTTAATTCCTGTACAACTTGAGTCTTATATTCATTACTATCTTCATGTAAAATTAAAACTATGACAATATGTAATAAGTTCTGTCATTGTCAGTGGTATACTGCCCTGTCCCGTATGTGTCTGGCAAGTGGCATTAGCATTAAATACTCGTTCCCAATATCGTACGTGTTAGTGAATGAATTGGATGGGGATGCTAAACTGTATTAACATACACATTGAAATACTAACAACACGGAGATTTGGTGTTTAATCGTAAGACAGAAGAAGGAAGATATTTAAATCTGACCTAATCATAAAAAATCCCTTCTCTGGTAACTGGTAATGATCTATACGTTGGGTCATATATACATTTTGTTGAGAAAAAAAAATTAATGAATGGCGGCAATGATTGAGTGAATGAATGAGAAATTAAAGGTTTCTTGTAATACAATCTCTCATGAATAAATGAATACATGTTGGTACGTATCTATATAGAATTGTGCGTCTTCCCTGGGTGAAAGTTCAATTCACTCGATGGCATATCGCTTCGGAATGGGTATTGTCGAAAAAATAGTCAACATGACTTGATGTGAGATTCCTCCGAGAGTCAATAATACGGCGGTGATGAAATACACGACTTAGAGCCAAATGCCAGAATGCAGCTCTTCCTGATTACCACACTCATCAACTGACGATGACGAGTAATTAGACGAGAATAAATATATATATGTATGTAGACACTCACAGGAATTAACACCGTTAAGTTCTAACAAAGTGTATCCGCTCTGCGCTGTCTACATTTCCTACTCAGCCACTCCATACTAATTTTATACCATTTCCCAAATAATTACAGTGACCAAAAATTAAAACAATACACCCATCAATACATGAATGAGCGCCACGGTGAGACTTATTAAAAGTCTATCAGTTAATCAGCTTCAAAGCTTCAATGCCTCCAATTGCTGTCCTAATAAAATTTCCGCATTAGACCAGCCCCACCTCTCGATCTTGATAGCATCATCATCGGCATCGGGAATTTTCACAGAATACATTCTAATACAGCAGAACGAGACACACAAGGTACAGTCCAGTGTCAGCCTTTAATTATATAATTCACAAGAATGCCGTCAATATATAACTTTTTGATGAGACAGACGCTGCACTACAAAGTCAGGAGATTACAAGATCTCATTGTCCTACTCCATACATTACATTACAAATTAAACGCGTTACAGGTTATAGAGTGTAACAATGTACTGCAGGGCACACTACAGTGTTCCTGTGTACTTGAACCAATCATTTTTGCACAGAACTTTGCATAGGAAATCCCAGAGTACAGCATACATACATATATTTTGCTCTTCTTTCAGCTGAATTGTTGTTGATGTTGATGCAATGGAAATGCCCAACAACATACATAGGACACAACAGCACACAGTTGATCGTTGACCATGTGGAGTTGTGAATGGACGGACGCATGTGGAACGTTTCAAACCATAGAATAGGAAAATACCTCAGAATCTCGCTAGTGCAGTGATGTCATTAGATTCGAAGAAGGGATGCTGCATGTAAATACATTCATTATCATTAGATAGTAGTCACTCTTGCGTGTGAACTGCAGTACGCGCAGGACCCATCCATGCTGAGTCTGCAGGATGCAAATTATCCTAATAATCTCTCTCAGTGACTCAGAGAATGAGTGAGCGACTGCATACATGAATGAATGAAAAGACAGACAGAAGAGACAGGTAAAAATCAAGAGAGGAGAATAATTGCGGTATACTGTAAGATCCTAACTACACATTATGCATTTCAAAGGAGCATATTAATGTAATAATGACTGTGGACTTACTGCATTCGGATTTTCTGTCATGCTGAGACGACTGGAGGCGCGGCAGTCACCAATACTTCTCCATGAGAAGCTGCTCACGTTGCTACTCGGTGAGGAGAAATTTGAGGATCCTTGAGTAGATATGGACGACGAGGAGGAGGATGAGGAGGGAGCTGGAGAAACTCCACGAGGAACCGAGTGACTCGAGTGTTGATGAACGTGCTTGAGCATTGCACACACGACTAAGTCCAGTCAAAAAATTCACTTAGGGAACCACACACTACACACTACGGCCCGTGTGTGTGTGTGTGTGTGTATGTGAAAACAATACTAATAACTCAGACGGACTCGACCACTTCAATCTTGTTAAAATAGATAGGCAATTACTGTCTGAGTTTGAGTTTGACGGACTGACAACAGGAAAGGGCACGATGTCACTAGCTATTAGGATTACAACATTGTTAATTGATAAGGATTTTATGGAAATTGCTGAGCTGTCATTGTCATTGAAATTTTCTCTTTCAGTTCGCACATGTCATCTTTCAGTATAAGTATATAGTAGGTATGTTCGAGTCCGTTTCAACGACACTGTCCCCCACACAAGTTAAGATAGTTCTTGGGTACGGATTCTTATTTTCGAGAAACACAAGACTGAAATGACTGTCTTAACAGACTCAATCCATACTCATTTCGGGGGTTAATGTTAATACATGTATGTATAGTATAGCGACTCTAAATATGACGCTCAGAGTATGCGTGTGTTGAGAAAAAATCAGGCTACGGAAGTTGACAAAACTACACCAAAGTCAAAGTAGGCCAAGAATAATAATAAATCTGGTTGGTGAGACGGCGTAATGGATTTTGTTTGTGGTAAATCACTGGACGTGGAATGTGTTGAAGCCGCACAAAAGAACGAGTGGGGATGATTATTTCCCTTGAACCTCCACCACATTAATTTTTGCCGACTCAAAGAGTTTCAAATCCCAAAACTGATGGTATTAATCTTCTGGTTATTATAATAACATGTTACGTTGGTTGTGGCGTGGATGCATTGGCTACTCCTCGATAATGGTAGCAATATAGTAATTCCAAGTGTGTTATTTCCTTCCACTTGCTGTCCCATAAACGAGCCACTCAACCTGAAAAATCCAAAACATCCCTTGTATTAAATTCCTCTCTTATCACTTCCATTCATTAATGTGAGCTATCATCATCGTCTCATGATTACATCTCTAAATGATTTCCAACATTTTCCACACATTTTTATTTTTGACTCTTCAGATCTGCTTGGGCTAAAAACGAAAGTAGAAACAGAAACCATTAGCTGGAAATGATAGTTTAAAGAGGATAAATTGAGTTTGATGTAGTCCTTGCAATATTTTTTTTTCTTTCGTATTTTTTTTTTCTAAATTCTGTAAAATTTCCACGCACACATTTGCAGTCAATAACTCTATGCGCCATAATAGCTCTTGCTAACCACCTACTGTGAATATGATAAATATCTTTGCTTAATATTCAAGTAAAACTACAAGGAGCCAGCGTGCCATGAGATAGAGAACTAGCATTTTAAAGAAACGATTATGTACTACTACTCTCTGAGTATGTAGATGCATGCGTCCTATGTTAAAGGTCTACTTAACCATCTTTACGAGACAACGAAATGCTTTCATGCCATATAACCATCTGGTAGTACACAGCGATAGGCATGGGATGGAGTAGTTTTATACCGTAACCTACCAGTATATACTCGTCGGCATTATTTGATAGTTCAATTACACGACTTGCTTTGTTTCTGTTTACGATATTAATTCAATTTACAAAAATACTTACATTTACAAGATGACTATCAATCCAAGCTTGCTCATCATCTTTTCCCCAATTTGTAAGAGATACTCTACGTGCACATGCAAACTCTTTTTGAAGCTACATAATTCGTATGTAGATGCAGCAACTTATGCAGAATTCCGGCACTCTACACTACCACAAGTGTTACTACACAGTCCCATAACAAATCCTCGTTACAAAGAGTATGAAATTGATTATTAGGCTAAACTACACACATATATTCTGTATATATATAACACTGACAGCAACAATAGAAACAGACAGCGAAGCAAAACCAGTCCATGTGTATTATTATTAAGATCACAACTGGGTAACCTTTAGATTAGACTATCGTCTTTTATCATCTCGACAATGCTACGTTGATTTTGACTCACCAGAGAAAACGTAAAAGACAAAATACTCCGCTGTCTCAAAGACAGAGTATCTCTTGAGTAAGGTTGCGCGTTCTAGGGTGCATGGCGTGAATTCATATATAATTTAATTAATCCTCAAGAGCGTGTCATCGCTTAGAATTGTTTACATGACAGAGACAGCATGAGTCACATGTTGGTAGAAATCATAAATTACTTAAGCATAATTACCTTGTAAAAGCTCTTTGCACTGTATTAGCTCACGTTCCTAAGAATTCATGTGTTATTTTTGTAGCTCATGACATACCACGCTCTGCCATGCCATTTTGTCAATGGACAAAATAAGCAAAACTGTCGACAAGTATAATTCTAATTCCATATATGCTTGCTTGTCACTATTACTGTAGTAACGTGGATCTGTCTGTACACTATTGCTGCGTTTTTTGCAGATTTATACGACTTGGACAAATAGAATTAGTAGAAAATTAAATTACTTGGAATCCTTATCTTTTAACGTACCTCACATACCAAAGTAGTTTCAACTCAATATTGACTACGTAGTATTGGAGGTACGGACCATTATTTCTCAAAATAAATATAGGTATACCTATATACTATTTACTGATTTTAAATACGAACGTATTTCTCCCTCGATGTAATCGCAATCATTAGTTTTCGTATAAACATTTAATTACGTTAGATTGACCAAACTACTTAAGAGTCATAGTCGTTGCTTCAGCGATAACGTCAACTTCAACGTTTTCTGAGCATCTGCACACGCAATGCCAAAGATGTCAGGTAAAACTAAGCAGAACTATGGTAGATAACAGAACAATGCCTACAAAATAGTCTTGGCCTTTGAATTTTTTGTTTCGCTTTGGGTGCGACAGGTTATTAAAATCTGATGGCTTACGCAATTTGTGAGTCCACAAATAAAGTATATTATTTTGCTACTACTTGACATAATTAGTATAAATGTGTCAATCTATCATTAAAGGGACTTAAGCGTTCGATTTCTTTTACTTGTTCTATAGAAAAGATTCGTAATGTAGTGTGCAAAGCAAGGAAACTTGTACAGTCTGTCTCTGTCTGCGTATAACGTAGTACAATAAACCTCAAGACTCAATATTTTTTCATCCACAATAATGCACATTCCTTTTCCAAACAACGTCTGAAGAGTGGAGAGGCATTTTGTATGTGCAATGTACAAGGCAGACTATACTATTACGCTTAATGTACACCGTAACTCTGCAAATATTTCAATTCCTTTAGTTTAAAAGTCTTAGAATTAATTGATTGTTAATTACTACTTATCTCTTCATTAAAACGCAATCAAGTCCTAGCTTGGATATAAGTACAAGTTTTAAAGTTGATTCTCCCAAGAGTCCAACGCCGTCACCATTTTAAGAAGAGGCAGACAAAGCATAACGTGAATACCATACAATTTCCTAATCAGCCTCTCGATTAATAAAAGTTTTTCTTTGATAGAACATAGAATGTATTGCATGGCTCAGCTTTTGCTCGATGACAGCGAACGCTGAGAGTGAGTCGTACTTAAATTGAAGCATTAAAAACTCTTATATAATCAATTTTTAAATTTATCAAAACCATAAAATGATCTATGAACTATGATGACGATGACTATGCATTCCCATTCTGACCATCTCATTTAAATAATTTGCAATGAACCATTTGATTTTATTTTATTTTATATCGTAATATAAATTCACTAGTGATGAGGCAAGAGTCCATACAAGAACAAGCATATGCCAGTCAAGACATACCTAGTTTGTAAGTTAAAAAAAAATGTAGCTCTATAATTACAAAACATAAATGCTTGTACCACAATTAAAATACGCATAACTTGCATCATTCGTTTCAGTGTTTAAAAATCCATTATTCAGAAGCAAAAAGTTGGCAAGATATTTACCTCATGAATAAGGAGCCCCATGCAAAAGCATATAAAATTGGTATGCGAATTCAGTGGTATATTTCCATTAATGAGTGACTGTGGCGTGTATTGAACTTGACTTGAGTGTTTGATTGACTAGTAAATCAATTTTTTGTCATGCACTCACTCCAGTTTTAGATTGATCATTACAATAAAATTGCAACACATCTGTGATGAATTCCTTTTCCTTTTCATTCTCTGCCATGAGCTACTAGTCTGAGTATTTCTACAAAAATCTTAGCAAGGTATGACGCGGAACAACCATGGAATGATGCACTCACTTCCCGACGAGAATACAAAATCGCTCTTAATTAAAGCAGTGCGCTCTATCGTTGGGACACAGGTTAATTAGACTTTATAAAGGGGCAGGATGAGCTCATGTCAGTATTCTGTTATAACCTTTTAGAAATTAGCATTTCCTTCCACCGCACCGTTTGAAATCAATAATTATTTATGCAGAAATCCGGTGAGTGGTACTTTGGCAGGTGTTTAATGAAACCTAATCACCCTCAGAGTCATTTTACTTTCAAGACACAAAGACACAATAGAAATGAACTTTATATATTAAACATTTAATTGGAACAGACCGTCATCTATTCTCGAGTGCGCTTAAGAGCTCCCTTGTTTATACCGGCAAGAACAACAAGTTGCTTTATACTGCATACTGTATGCAGTATTTATAACAATCATAAAATGTCTAAATTTAATTTATATTTAAATACTTGGAAAGTGCCATCGCATCGTTGAACCTACATATCTGTATGCACTTTCCAGTAGCGGTTGACAAAAACGTGCCTTAACCCTATTTTTCAGGCTCAAATTTCCATTTTTCAACCATGCATGTATGCGCAAGTAATAAACTTCAGGCCTACCCATCGTCCACACTGTACTTGCATTTCTTTAAGTGGTGTTTTAAGCTTATACAATTAGTTGAATAAAGGGTTTCTTAGAATGACTTGTATCCTAAAACATGTAGCTCTAGATGCATGCAGCTGTGCATTCAGACTTACAATATTCGTATAGAAACTGTATTTATTATTAGACCCTCAATGCTCTACTATGAATCGATCGAAAGAACAGTGCATGTATTATACTGTAGGGTAGGTAAGTACATACGAGTAGTAGTAGTGTGGTGCCGTCCACAAAAACAAAATGCGTGTTATTATCAAAATATAAATGAGTGGAGAGTCCAAAGACAAAATTCTGCTCGTGAAATTTTATGTTGCAGAAAGGGAAGAATGGGCGCCATCTGAGAATTTGTGAGTAATTTCCAATCTAGAAATATTAAAGCTTAATGGATTGAGTATGTGACTAACCCTTGTACTCAAAACAACGTGTCTATTATAGTTAAATCGGCCCGACCAACGCTTTTTCGACCCTCCAGACAAGATAAGAATAGACTTTGATAAGGCTTTTCTTATAGTGTTATTAGTGTGGTAAAAAGTATGACTACTTAAGTAAGTAGGACTGCTCCCCAAAAAAAACTGAATGCCGTGTGTAAACAAAAGTAAAGTACGGAGCTATACATACGTAAAACATGATAACAAGAATTTATGGTAAAATCTTGTTCAAATTACACGAGCAGCTCGTATAGGTGTATTCGTATGAGTTTAGGTCGTTATGTATGAAGGATAATGATGCCACATGCATATGGATAGTAATATTATAATGGATACTTGGACTAACTCATAAATGCGTACCTATCTGGCCTGCACTAGCCAGACTTATGATAGAGTCCCTAAACCACTAAACTATAAAAGAAACTTTCTGTGGCTCAAAAATCTGTAACAAAACAATGACTTTGATGTGTCGTGCTGAATATTTTTACAACCTTGGTGCACTTCTTTTTTTTTCTGTGAATATAATAATAATTAAAAGATGGGTCGTTGGCTTGGCAAGGCACTGCTCGTGATTATGACCCATTTATGTAATTTTATGACAACGTTTTTAATAATCTATTGCTCAAATATTAATATATATAATCATTAAACAACATGGAGCACATGGGTAGTGTAGAACTAATCTCAATTTGAGATCTTTTTAGATGGTAGTATAATTTCATCAGTTTCAGCTTCGGCTCTAGCTCCAATATTAAACTATAGTTAGCTGACTCAAATACCAGAGTATCTAGAGCAATACTTGCAAATACTCCGACTCCACTGAATTATGATTAAAAAAACAACTGTAGTAAGCTGAGAGTGCAACTTAAGTTGATCATGCTGCTACATTTAATCGTAATAAAAATGGGACATTACAGTAGTGAGTACTATAACCCCTATGATATGCTCTGCTATTGACTGTTGAAGCAACTTAGGAAATAGTAGTATCGAAACTCTAGATGGCTTGAATATGAGGACTAATTATAGATTCATTGTAGTATTATTTGTTGCAAAATCATGCAGATTTATCCTGTGTTGTATGATATAATGCAGAGTGCCGAAATACGCACATGTTGGGCACATCATGTAAATAAGAGGCATAGATTCATAGGTAATTTTTGCAGTAGAGTCCAAAAAAGGCTTGTACTACAACATGTGGGATGCGCCTTACCAACCTCTAAGCTCAAACGTAGCAGTGTGTGCCTATACAATAGCATGCAGCCAGTGTAAATTTACAAATTAATTGATAATAATTTAAATTCATGAGGTAATTACAAAGTTTCTATCATAATCATATCTCGTGATAATTATGCAACTCATTTAGATATACATAGATTATGATTTTCCCTTGTTTTCGAGTAGAGCCATAAGATAGTTTAATGACATAATTATAACTTTAGGCGGTCAACAGACTCAATCTCTAAAACCAACACGTATGACACAAGCACACCTGAGTGAGTCTTTAAGATTTCATTCTTATCGCTGGTATTATCTTAAGTGTAGTATGTAATTATTATGTGTAGGGACGTTAGTTAAAAGTTGACCATTACTTTACTTACCAAATAGTTGCACATTAAATCCTTTAATTAACTCAATTAAGGCCACACTTGCTTGGTCACTCTTTGACTGTTCTTATCTTATGAAAGTTAAATTCATATTATGAGTCGCAAAGAAATAATAATAATAATAATGATCTCATTTTCCTCTGCTGCACTCTTTATTGTGTCCTTGCACTATGTCACCAAAAGTTTCAACTGTCTTTCAAGTCACGATAACAATCTCTATCTTTTACGGCACGGAGTCAAACCACAGCAATAATCAGAAACTGTTGGTCAATTTGGAAATTCTGAAACGCACTCGTAGTTAAATGAAAATTAAATAGCTTTGTATCAGTATTTTTTGCAATTTGTTTTACTTATCAACGGTTGGTAACGTCACTACTATTAATGCAGCTTCAGTTGTGTAAATATCTGTATTGTAGATGGTCGATGGTAAAGTAACTATCAAAGAAGTAAATGAAATAATTTCAATTTAGGGAAATTGATAACATACAGGTTCACCGTGGCTCAAGTAAATATCACTTGAAAGAAGAACAACGTGGAAAAACGCTTGGACTGAGAGCAAGTATTCCTTGTCTCCGCACTTCACACATGTTGTAAAGCAACTGATGAGGATAAACAGCTCGAGATTTGTCGGCTTGTATCTCACACACCACTCCGCACCACACAACACCACACCATTCACCATTCAGCTGAATGCAAAGGGAAGTTAAGAACCACTGCATGTACCCCCATTGTACAGATATGCTTGTACCTGGGCTAAAATGCGTGATTTTATCATAGTACCGTCAATTCTCGATATACCAACTGGGATCTTTAAAGAAGCTCATCTCTACATCCATGGGACATGGGAGCACCCTTCGTGTATTCTTTTGTGATTTAAACTTTGTAACTATAGGAGTCAAGGAATTTGGAAGGATGCTTCCACAATAATGTGGAATGCCTGTACAGATACTGGGCTTTGTTACAAGATTTGGGTGCTCCTTCAACTAAGGGTTGATGGTATTCTTGAAAAAAAATCATTTTTATAGTAACCACCTCCACCTCCACACAAAGAAGACGCCAAGTCATGTGTTCACGCTACTGTGAACATACTTATCAAATACCACTCAGCTACCAACGCAACAACTAAACAACATTCGAAATATCTGTGAATCTGTAAAAGAATCCGAGTCAGAACATCTTGGTTTGGTCTATAAAATCATTTGTGCTATAATATGACTACCGATGGTTTTGTCAAGATAAAGATGCTTCAAACACACAATCAAATAAAGTAGTATTGTGGTGACTTTGGCCACATTCTAATTCTAGCTCAATGTAAATACTCTCACTGGTAGTCATTCGTCCTGTAAGAAGAGTCTTCCCAAAAAAAAAGAAGGATTGCTCTTTTATCCGTAGAAAATGAAAATACAACAAATAGAGCACTCAGTTTTAAAGTAGAAAAAAATCAGACATGGTATCAAGTAGTGGGTAATTTATGGGGCAAGTATGCGATGCTGATATGAAAACTGCAGTTAAATCTCAGTATTATAGCATCATTTTCAAGTGAAAGATTTAAAGTTCTCTCGCGTATCTATCAGGCTTAAACTGATTCTTTCCTAAACTGTTCAAGTAGACATCCGATTAATGAGATGAAGTATACGACTTCAAGTGCTCTCAATTTTTCTCATTTTTTACACTGCTTCGTTTTAAAATAAACATAAACATTGCTTATTTAAATCATTGGATGCATTCAAAGTAAAAAGAAAAAAATATGCAGGCACCATAAACGCAGACCTCGTCGGTTATCGTCTAAAAGTACTTACTTAGAACCGTTATAACAAAATTAATTTACACATTTCCCTTCTGATATAATCCGTCTAGGCAGCTTAGCTAACAGCTAGTCTGTTTTTAGGATCTGCTGCGAAAGGCTTCAAAATAAATTTAAATCCAAATGAAATGAAATTAATCTGGGAAATTCGTGTCATTGCGACTTGCGAGAGGAGCATGATAGTAGCATGATAATTCTTCCGAGTCTAATACAATAATTATATACACCCATAAACAGTGCAGTGTCATCGGAAGTACTTAATGCTATATTTACATACACGCGTCCGTAAGGAACTATAAAGCTTTGTATACGAATATTTGTAATATGAAAATAAACATAATATTGCACATAGGTATGTATATTGTAGATCAGGGTTTCAAAAGCTTCCTTGTTGAAAGTGGAATTCTAGGAATTTGCGATCCGGTCTCTTGATTTGAGGAATCAAAATGTTTAGTACGACGTCAAGTGAAGAAGTTTCACACGTTTTTGATCTCTTTTCAGCAACAACAAAAAGTAGGAGCATAAGAACATTTGAAACATTAGAGTAAGGAGTCTAAGGAGGGAATCCTTCGTATTTCATCTATTCGTCAAGATTCTCACGGATTGTAGCAACAACAGTTGTAGCTATGTATTTAGTAGGCAGGGGTTTAGTTCATCGTCAGTATCTATCTCTTAGCTAGCAAAGATAGCATAATCCTTAATCCCACTGTCGCTCTGTCATCTGCATTTGTATGCACATATGATAATATAGTTCAAATCTTCAAATCGGATTCCAGTAAAAAAAAAGGAAGGATTAGTCGGCATCGGCAGGCTGGAGTCCCTATATGTATTCTGTGGGCTGTCAGAACATTTTTTATTCTCAGTATTCTCACTATAGAACCATGCACTTTTATTTTTTGTGAAGGTATCCTTCGATTCTTCCAACTTATCGTAGACAGAGACAGACTGCGACTGCAGATGTGTTTTGAAATTAATCTCACGTATCCCCGTAACGTCTTTTCAGCATCAGTTTCATTCTACTTCCAATAGCACGGCGTCCTGCTACATCTATGATTCGATAAAGCTAACATTAGGACAGCGAGAACGTATTTCCTTTCCTACTAACTAATAGTAAAATAAAACTACTAATAAGAAAGAACTGCAACCATTTTGGACTTTATTCATTATTACGATTACGACTACGACCCTTTTTGTCGGATTTAATTGGGATTATTTCAATTTCTACCTTTCAGTCGTTAATAAAAAATTAAACTGTCAACCATTATCGCAACTCAGCAGAAAAAGTTAGCACGATCGTTAGTTCCTTTTCCTTATTTCGGTACACGTGGATTCTGGATTATTCCTAAAATAAAACATGGCAAAACTAATATTGTAATATTTAAACTGGTGTTCACACCTGCTGTATAAAGCTTCTATGAATTAATTATTTTGTTTTTGTGGTAATAAACTGACAAGTTATATTTTATATTAAGTACTCTTCCATTCAATCTGTATTATTTATTATTTTATTATACTATTCCAGTAATTCCAGCTTCCAGCATGTGTATCTGGACTATCTGGACTTTAAAGCGGACGGATGACGGAGGGCGGAGACGGAGTTAAGCTAAATAAGTAAGTAAGGTAGCCCAAATTATGCTTTTTATTGATGCTCAATTATGCTTTCAGCATTTGAGTAACCATTTATTATGGTTTATCATTCGTTTAAAGTCGATGTTATGCTTTACTATACTTCGTAAAAGCCCAACATGCTCTTTAGAATCGGAGTTGAAATAATCTATTCACATGAATTTTGAGTGATTTGAATTTTTAGCTTGATTAAAATATTTACCAAATGAGTAAAATGAGAAACGAATTAGCTTCAATTCAATATTCAGTTCCATGGGTTTCAACCGACTTGAAACTTATGTTATAATATATACAAAAAAATTAGCTTCAATATCTGACTGGTTTCGTTTGAGAATGAACCATGTAAACAATGTACCTACGTCCAACGTCGAACTTTCTGTTCCCCCGCTGGGCATTGGATTGATGACAGTATTGGCATTTTGTAGGATTCACTCTCATGCCTTTGCTGCATTAAAGCAGATGATGGTGAAATTGTTGGGTCCAACTACATATATTATGAGGCTTTTTATTGACTTACATACCTACTCCAAAATCTAAATCTATTGGTTTTTGGTACTTTCGGAAATCACTTTAGTATTTTCACAATCCACGCATTAACTGCATATAATTATCCTTCTGCTATAAATTATTCTGTCTATGTAGAAGCTTTTCATAATTTTTAACTATAAATACAGAGTTTGAAATTTGTTTTGAAACAGTTAAGCATCTAACGCGCTTAAAGTTCAATTATGCTGGTAAAACTCTATTTTATGCTTTATTATGCTTTTTAGCCTTACACTATGCTTTCAATGACTAAAAAGTTTTGTTGTTGGCTTTTTCGACTAGGTAAGTACAAAATGTGAGCTATAAAAACCTGGAAACCCACTATTTTGGCTTTAATTACGGATAAATGTTTTCGTGTTAGCTTACAAATAAAGAACCGCAATTCAGTTATTGAGTATACATATAGGTAAGTATGGACATTAAACTAGTTTACATATAATGAAACTACTCGCCCGTTCTGCGGTTTTTAAAAACAGGATTGTAATAATATATTTTAATTAACTATTTGAATTTTAATCAGCGCGGGGCGAGTGTCTGAATGCATTTACGAACATCTTTAGGTAGGGAGGTACTTTGAAATATGAAACTTAACCTTCAATAACATGCTTAAACTATTCTATAATTTGCAGAATAAGTGTATCCCGATCAACTACCGTACTATAACTATAGTCTAAGTGTATGCCAATGAACTTTTCACTTACCTCGTTGCGTAACTATAGAATAATTGAAATTAAATTGTTGTATTATGTAGGGTTAGGTGCTATTATAATGGTGGCCATAAAATAAATATTTTAAATAATATATACTGTTGACTCTAGCTATTATTTAGTGATAGAATTTAATACTCCGAATAATTGTGTACTAATTTTGCGTTGATTGTGTTTCTTTCCAGAGTTAGGGAATGGAGTTTCTCGACACGGTCCACAACATACGCGTCCATTAAACCCCAACTCGGTTCAGCTCCAACTCAAACGTCTAATCAGCCCCAACTGACTAGTGAGCCTCAAGTTATTAGTTTGTACTACACTACAGGTATAGAGACTGTCTCCAAACTGCTGACATTTGAATCCACTGCGTTACATTTTGTTCAAATTGACAGATAAAATAGGGCCTTTTTTAAATGAAGTTACAAAACGCGTAATAAGTGTGGCAATTTTTTTGATTCGATGCGATAAACTACAACGATTTTAGTCGCCTAATCCGGTCACACATTAACTCGTACGCTTCTTGGTACCATCAATTATTGTGTTGTTGTTGTACTCCACAAACTTCGTTAATTAAATCCACATCCATTCCTGGTGTCTTGTGAACATTGAGAACAGTGAGAAAGCATTAGTAATGCTACTAATCGGTGGTACCCTCACTGACTCATTGAACAAACAAAAATTGGACGGACGTTTAAAAAACTTGTTTTTGTTACCCGCAATTTGTTTTACAAAACGTTAGGGATACTTTATCTTGGATTTTGAATTGTATCTAGGACATTTCTATTTTAAATTTCTATCCACCTTGGTCAAATCACGAAAAAAAAAGTTGTGTTGCTGTAAACAATGTCAAATAATTGTTCATATTTCATAGTATAGCTTTAATTGTAAAAAATGGTCATGAAGTACAAATGCGCATACAAAATTCACACAAGATTTTCTTTTATTCTGAAAGATAATTAGAGAAAATAAACAACAGCTGTAACTTAAATACCTTGATATGGTTCAGCGGCATCCAACTTAGACAACAAGGATTAACTCATACTATCGATTATCCCTAAAATGGCCTTTCACGAGGTTAATTTATAATAATTCATCTAAGAACCACAAAATGGCAACAAACGATTGTGAGGTAAAGATTGAATCAACGGAGTCTGTACCAAATGATGATAAGATCGCTCGTACGCCATCACAAATAAATCAACGTCAAATTCTATTTCCTCCGAAATATCTTGCGGATTTACTTGACAGGAGTTGCACTGATTTTTCCACTCCAACTGAAATTAAAAACATCTCTCGGTTCTTCAGCTAGTATTAAAAAAGAAGACGTAAGTAAGTACATCACACGTATTGCTTATTACTTTCATAAATGGTGATGGTGAATCCAAAATTGAAAAAATGATCTCAAGTTCTTGAAAAATGTTTTAGCTAAAGCATCGTCACAGATTTCAGTAGCTTATAATATTTCCCGCTTTGGATAAACAAATTCGTAAAATACCACAGAAGCAACCCAAACGGTCTTTTGTTGCAAAGGTAATTAAACTTTAGTTTTTGTTTTTTGGTTTCTTTTTGTAAATTTATTATCTCCGTTGATAATATATTCTTCTAACAAAAATATTGCTTGCTAAATATAGCTTTGACATAAACAAACAGTGAGATTAATTTATTGATATCCAGAATCAGGCAAACCAAGACTATGGATAGTCTAAAGTTTTGAAAGCTTATACATTAATTCATTTTGTCGCAACTATAAAAACATTTAAAATATATTATTTAGCAACTAATGCCATTACTGAAAATTCAACAAACTACGTGCTCTTGTAACAAGGACGACAAGACAGGTTTAATAATCTGATAACTAAATCGCTTACAATCATTAATGTAAAGTTATGTATACCAAAAACATTATTTGAATGAATTACGAAACTATCAGACTACGTACGGGATCTAATCATAATATTATAACTTGACTAAATATAAACATTTGCTTGAGTAATATACAGATACATTAAAAAACGTGTGCATCTACGTAAAATTACATCAATGACTGTGAAAATAAAACAGTCATCGTAAAGTATTGCGTCGTCTGCATCTTGCAGTTGATTCAAAACTTCGGCTTGGTTTTCGGCAACAGTGTTAATGCCAACCAAGGAGTTTTCTAGCAAATGTAAGACCTCTGGAAGAGGAAGTTTTTATTTGAATTTAGTCCTGGACGGCTAAGATTATGTCGAAATTAAAGGATCTGAGACCTGTAAAACATGTCCTCTATTGTTAGAATACGCGTCAGTTTGCGTACATATATTAGTCGGTTGTTTTTGCAAGCTCTGTTGTTTGCTTCGGAGGCTTACTCTCCTAATAAGCCAAGTTTAAAAATAGTAGCTTCCACAATATCACCACCGTGCACAATTATTTTGTGTACAGTTGGTATTAATTAGTTTAATTCATATATAGACAAGTAATACCGGAATCACTCATGGCAAAACTGATTATAATTCTGTACGTGTAGTTAAGAGTAGTAGGAGTTGAGAGTTAAAGGCAATGAGTATAGTACGAAGGCCTTTTATAATTCCCTCGTTTTAACCTGATATGGCAGCAAACTTTGAGTAATCAAAAAAGGCACGACGTGACGTATTATCGTCATTGGGGTTTTCTAATCCGGTTGAATTTGAAACTTTCGAAGTCCCATTTCTGACCATTACCTATCTCTTATAAAACGTTTGCGCTCGTCCAACGTAATTCTGTCGTTTTTACACTGCCCACGTTTCAAACGGCAACTTACACGACAGATTAACAACAAACTCATCTTATCCAACAATTAGTGGGCGATATCCCATGCAATAGTCTCCCAGTCTTTGGTTGGAATCCTTTAGTGTTAAAATTCTCAAAATTATTAAAGTGATTGGAAACGCTTCCACAAATAGCACATGCAAGTGCATATTAACAAAAATGGGAGGTAGCAATAAAGCAGATTACCAGATACAATATGTGAACTCAACAAGTTAAAAATATAAAGCTTATTCAAAGACCAACACGTCTGCTCAAAAGTAGTATCTTTGTGAGTGATGTCTTTTTCAAGACCAACTGACCAAAATGACCATTTTCCCATTTTCTCAATAAATCAATATTCGAAACCACCGCCAATCATTTCAAATAATAATATTTGATAACATTAGTAATAATTTGTTGCTTTCAGCATCAAATTCCAGTAAACAGGGTAAACCGGACGTTTACTCCGACATCATATTGTCCCCCGGTGGAAAAACGGAGCCCTGCCAGATGGTAGATCAAGAACAGGGTGGCAGCAGTTCTGCACGTATCCCGTAACCTTTGGAGCCATATTTTCCTTCTCCGTTTGTAAAAGATGTTTTGGAATTAACGAGGGCTGAAAATAGTAGTTGAGACGATCTTCCACAATTGCCGTTGATCCCCCATAGAATATACTGAAACTGGTGCAGGTCGCCACATCCGTCTTAAAGAGTAAGCGTTCCACTCGGGAGGATCCGTTAGCTCAACACTCTGCTGCCGAACCCATTTCTGCAATTCTGTCAGATTACTATCCAAAGCGTTTTTCACTCCCTCCCGCTTCTTTCACTGTTATCGCCGCTTCTTTGACATCCTATTCCCCCCTGGTTTGCCGGGATCGTTACCCGGCGCCTTAACTGATTAAAATCGGGGGGGGGGGTAGCAATAAAGCAGATGACCAGACACAATATTTGAACTCAACAAGTTTAAAATATAAAGTTTATTTAGAACCAAACGAAAAGACCGACACGTCTACTCAAAAGTAGTATCAGATTTAGAGTGAAGTCTTTTTCAAGACCAACTGACCAATCTGACCATTTTCCTATTTCCTCAATAAATCAATATTCGTAACCACCGCCAATCGTTTCAAATAATAATATTTGATAAAATTAGTAATAATTTGTTGCTTCCAGCATCCAATTCTAGTAAACAGGGTAAACCGGTAGGTTACCCTGACAATATATAGAGTTCCTAATGATGTTCAAAACCTTTCCATCGATCATAGAAAGGCAAAGAGTAAATGACGACAATTTCATGATTTTCAGCTACTTTGATAACGTTTAATAAGTTTTTTGCTCTCTTTCGATGCTTTCTTTTTATTTAAATCTAATTCTTTAATCTCTTTCGAAAACTGAAAATGTAGAGACATGCAATACTTTACCGACTGTGTAGAAGGATTTTCCAGCATACAGTTCCGCCAACTGCTGACAATCTTTGAGGGTTAATGCACGTAACGAAAAGACTTGAGTCATCTGAGACAGTAGACTCCTCCTTTGCCTATATGTAATTGCTATGGACGATCCGTCAAATCCCTATGGTAAAATAAGAGTGCAATATTCTGTTACAACATTCTTAGACACTTGGTTTTGGATGATAACACCTTTGATCATGTTAACAATGCTTCACGTTATGTGAACTAACAAAGCAGCTAATTCAGTCTGAGCATTTTTATCTTCAATTGTTAGTCTGCTTAGGCGGGCGACACTCTTGCTTACAAAATTTTATAGTAACCGAGTAGAGTCTAGTCCCACAACTATTCATTTAGTAATTACTTCAAATTCGGGTCTGGTGGATTGCAATTTCCTTTTTTACTTTTTATTTATTGTCAAGCTTACGATCACGAGCTGTGATCTTCATCAGGACCTTATTCATACTAAACAATAACAATGATTCCTGGCACTAACATTTCTTAACTATTTTAAATTTTCTGGTAATAAAAATTAAAAATATTATATCAATAAGTTTTATTTCCATCTACATAATAATGTAACCTGAGGCACTAGCTATGATTAGAATTTAAATTTTCGGTAAATTGGAAACAGTCCAGATGACTATATTGGATTGATTTTTGTTCCCTTGACTTGATTCATCAGAGGACCTCGGTGGCATCCAATGCATTGCTTCCTTAAATTTCCTGGCGTTGTAAAATGGCTCTTTTTCGATTATTTCCGCTGTATCTTCGGCAATCTTATGCGACTCTCTAGTGTCGGTCCAAATGTGGTTAGCGATTCCTTTATTTAATTCGCCGTTTTCAATGTCTCCTATGCTCGCCCAAACGGATTGATAATGCTCATTTAGTCTCACCAATATAAACTGTTAGACAGTTTGCGCACGGTATTTTGTGAATCCCAGAACCCGGTCTGTCTTGTTGAGGTTTATAGTTGCTAAAATATTCTCCTAATATTTTTCCAGGTATAAAAACTGGTGTTATGTCTGTTGTCCAAAATAATTCTGAAATTTTCTTGGATAATTTACCCAAATATAGAAACGCCATCCGTTTTTCAAAAGTATTGGGGTCTCTTTGAATTTTATTCGGCTCCCATCGGTCAGTATTAATTCGAACACGAGCTCTAATCAAATCTCGAGGATATCCATTACTCATTAATGCATTCTCAATGTGATTCATCTCGTCTATGAAAGAATGCCCATCGCATACATCAAGTGCTCTCGTTACTAAAGCATCAATTACTAAAACCTTGTGATTTCGAGGGTGAATGACCGGTATCTGAATTTTTGTTCCTTTCACCATCGATTTTCTTTAGTATGCTTGCCATAATTATGATTCGCGATAATAAAATAAAGTCAGTTGTGTAACCAAATAAACACAAATAAATAAAAAGCTGTTCTGTAAGCAGTATAACACTACATTATTTGTTTAGACACTAAAATTATTTAATTATATAAAATTATTAAAATCATTAAGCTTCACTTTTTCTATACACGTGAAATAATCGGCAAAAAACCGGGGCTTAGAACTCGATTTATCTTCGAAAATAATAGTACACGCAGACACGTTAATACAAGTTTTACATCTTATTGCACCACAACCGATAATACTAACAAAGTGGTAATGAAATTCAACACTGCTTTCAAAAGCCGCATCTTATTTTTCATTAATTGATTCTACCATTTAATTAAAATAAAATACACAAGAAAACTAACGTATTTAAATATGACTGGATATGTTGTAGCATCCAGTGTGTTACATGACTTACCTGCTTACTTGTTTTAAACTTTTATTTATTATTTAACTACATTTTATGGATCTGCTTTGTTAAATTTTATTTATTCCTTCATAGTTTTGTTGTATTTTTATGTAATGAGAGAATTAAAGCTGATTAGCACTAACCTTCCATGTAAAGTAAGCTAACAATCATTTACATTAATAATACGATTATTACCAGCATTTGGAGTTTGGATTGGCAGAAGAACGTAGGAAGTGTTGACGACATTGACTTGTCGTCGACTGAGACAGTTATTTCGGCTTTCGGCAATTTAATTAGGTGTAAATTAATTAAATTAATTATATTTGGATTCCACAGTGGATTATTTGAGAAAGCGAAAGAAAAAGGTTTTATTTAAATTATACTCAAACGTAGATCCGTTCAATCTCATATTCAATCGTTTTTCATGGCATGTGGCATAACAGGAAAAATAGTTACGTGAGGCTTGGCTAACGTTCGGTTTGCTTCTGTCTCGTAACCGTTGCCATTTTGCCATTTTCACTTAATTCACACTATGACAGTAGCGTCACATTCAATAATAATAAAAAATAACAAATGAAAAGTAAAAGATTCACATTTCATTCTTTTACAAAAAATAAACAATACAGCCATTAGAGTCCATGGCAGCTGCATACTAAAATATCTTTAACATTAACTCCCACCCGTATGCAGATGTCTGGTGTCAGGTGTCATCTTCATCGGGTTTAGTCACATCCAGAACGCGGAGTAGATTGACGGAGCGTCTGTAGACGCCATCGTTTATCTGGACGTCCACTAATCGTACGACTCCATCACGACCAGGGTAGAGTTGGACAATTCGTCCCAGAGGCCAAATATTTCGTGGTCCAGCTGGATCCATTACACGACTACGTCCCCAATCTTCAACGAGTTTGACTTTTGAAGCCATTTAGTTCGATGAATTAGAGTTGGTAGGTACTCAGTCAGCCATCTTAGCCAAAAATGGTCCGTCAAACGTTGTGCCATTCTTCACTGATGTTTCAAATTCATTTCTCTATCAGTAAAGACACCCATAGATGGAGCTGTACCAAAACCAGAAATCAAAAAATGATTAGGAGTCAAACTGATTGGGTCGGTCGGCTCACACGATCCGTTAGTCAGCGGTCGAAAATTAACGATGTTTTCAGCTTCAGTCATGACAGTCCGTAATATTTTAAAATTCGGCATCTTTTGCTTTAACGTATTGATTAAGGCATTTTTGACGGAACGAATAAGACGTTCCCAGGCTCCACCCATGTGAGAAGCTGCAGACGGATTAAAATGCCAGTTCATACCGTCTTTTGATAAGGATCGATGAAATAATGCTTGATAAAATTTTCGAACTTGGTCTCGTTGCTCACGATTCGCCTTTCTTAGATTCGACCCATTATCTGAGTACAAATCTGTAGGGAGTCCACGTGTAGCCACAAATCGACGGATTGCCAGAATAGTTGAGTCGGATGTCAAATTATCAGCAATTTATAGATGAACTGCACGAATGGTCAAGCAGGTAAAAATGACCCCATACTTTTTTACTCGTTTATTTTCTGACATTACTAAAATAGGTCCAAAATAATCTAGACCCACACATGTAAATGGCTTCGACTGTTTAGTAATTCGAAAAGACGGTAGTTGTCCCATGATAGGATCTGCCGGTTTACATTTTCTGTTTTTGCATAGTTGACATTCCCGCACGATCTTCTTTACTGAACATCTTGCCCGTATAATCCAATACTTTGTTCTCAATTCATTCAACATGGTTTCTTGACCTTGATGACCGAGTTTCTTATAAAAATGATGAATCAGAAGATGAGTATATGGAAGATTTGGATCTTGAATAAATAGATGTTATGAATCTTTACATATTTCAGCAGCATTTATTCTACCATCTATTTGTAATAATCCAAGTGTATCTAACACAGGTGACAACATATACAATCTACTTGATCTGGAAACTTGCTTTTCAGTCTTCAACACATTTCATCTTTAAAAGATTCTTCTTGTGACTTTCGAATCCACAACATTTCAGCTTCATACAACTTGTCTGTACTTAAGTCTTCGATTAATTTAAATTTCTTCTTTTTGACCTTGTATTCAAGCTTCTTAATGTATCTCAATACTCACGCAGTACTTCTTATTAACTTTAACCACGAAGAAAATCTCAATACGTCAGGAAGTAAAGGTGATGATGGTAATATTATGCCCACAAATTCTTTCTTAACTTCACTTTTGTCAGTTTCTTTAACTGTCCTTTGTTCATTAGGCCATTCCGATTCTGCCTCTAATAAAAATGGAGGACCTCTTAGCCATCGACTTGAACTACTCAAATCACAAGACACCGTATCTCTCGTAGCATCATCTGCAACGTTCATCTTTGTAGTGACCCATCTCCAATCTTGCGAATCCGACAATTCTTGTATTTCGCCGATGCGATGTCCTACAAACATCTTAAAACGTCTGGAATCGGATCTTATCCAGCATAATACAGTTTTGGAATCACTCCAAAATATTGTTCTTGAGATCTTAATGTCATGTTCCTTTTTAATAGTAACAGCCAATCTACTAGCCATTACTGCAGCTTGCAACTCTAGTCAAGGGATTGACATAGGCTTTAAAGGTGCGACTTTGACCTTTCCAGCTATGATAGCTACTGAAGACGTTGCACTTTCTTGTATTCTAAAATATGCCACGCATGCAAACGCTTTTTCACTTGCATCACAGAATAAATGAAGTTCCACACTATCTATTTTTGAAAAGGAAGTGTGATAACATCTTGGAATTCGTATTTCTGTTATGGACTTCAGTTCTGACAACCAAGCTTTCCATCTGACATATAATGTGTCATTGATTGAATCATACCATGATATTCCTGATGCCCAAATATCTTGAAGCAGAATACGAACTCTCACGATAAAGTAGGAAATCATTCCACATGGATCAAATATGGACATGGCTAGTTTCAAAACTTCTCGTTTTGTTGGACATCTTGATCCATTCTTTACATCTTCTTCAACCTTATGCATCTTCAGTACATAAGTAAAATGATCCTTTTCGGAATCCCAAAACATTCCTAACACTCTTTCTATTGGAAGGCTCATTTCCAAACTTAAGTCCTTGAAATTGGATGCTCTCATATCTTCAGGTATTTGTCTTAAGACCTGTTTTGAACTACAAGTCCAGTTACAAAGATTAAAACCCCCTCTTTTATGAACTTCTATCATATTTTCAATATGTTTAACAGCCTGTACTTCTGAATCAGATCCATCTAAATAATCATCCATATAAAAGTTCTCAGTAGTTGCTGTAAACACTTTAGGGAACTCTTCTCTAAATTCCTCTGCATTCTTGTCTTTGACGTAAATCGCAGATGATGGTGAACAAGCGGCTCCAAAGATTATTGATTTCATCTCGTAAACTTGAGTCTCAATCGTTCTGTTCATTCCTCGCCACAAAAACCTTTAACTAAGAACGTCTTCATCTCTAATATGTATCCGAGAGAACATCTCCTTAATATCAGCCGTGAAAGCTATGACGTGTTTTCGAAAGTTCCATAACACAGCGGGAAGAGGACGAAGTAAATCTGGCCCAGTGAGTATCATGTCGTTGAAGCTGACACCCCTTGATTTTGCCTTTGCATTATTAGGATTAGTGATTGAAAAGTGGCAGAGGTATCGTTGTCTTGTACTAGCTTTGGCGACTTTTTATCAGATACTTTTCTTGCATAGCCTTTTGAAAAGTTGTCCAGCGTCAAGTAGAATTATCTTCTCGGGACGTTGAGTTCTTTCAACGTCCCTCTCCTCTTCTTCTCCAACCCGCTTGACTCGGTCCAGATCCTGTTTCATCTTCAAGCGCGCCATCTGTCGTGCAGTTGATGATTCAATTCAGCGTATTCATCCTCGAGACGGCTTATCTCGATGGATTCTTGTATTTCGGCTTCGGTGACGCGTAGTGGCATTGACTTCACCGATGACCTTGACCTTGACCTACCACCATGGCGTGATGAGTCTTTGGTTGACGCCTTGACAAAGGACGAAGAATTGTCTGGGCAGGAATCTCGATTTCGTGGCGGTCCAACTGCGACAGGCACGAGATGGCGTGGTGGTAGCATTTCTCCCCCCAGGTCAGCAGGTGAGGGCAGTGACCGCAAGGGTAGATCTCCGGCAGGTCCAACGGCACTGGCAGGCCTTGACCTCAAAACAACCGGTTCCCCTTCGGGTACGCAACCCCTAACAGCAGCGGAGGTAGGAGGCGCCACATTGCCGCACGGGTCCATTGGGTCATACAGACCGTCCATGACCCAAAATATAAAAAATCGAAGGATCACAAACTTGGTGACGGACAAGTAAGGAACATCATCTTTTCTTTTTCGATACAATGTTAATTTAACTTTCTATTGTTTAATTTAATAATTGTAAAATTATTATTAGTCAGGATGTTAAGGACAGACACGATTGACTTTGAACCACTCATGCATACATTTTTATGATAAATACATATAGATACGGTAGCCGAGCTATTTTATCGCCAGCATTCAGGTCATCTAAACATATCACACATTCACCATTTGGCTCTGTCACAATATCCTTTAAACATTTCAGAAAACAAAATATACAAAACGCCAAACACAAAATATTTCAAATCGTACGAATAGTTTCTCCCTATGAATAGTAGAGTATCTGTATATATCTGGCAGTGTGCTATTAATTCTTTCATTAAATAATTGGAAGAATCCGACAAACTACGCAGCTCAAGATGCTTTAAGAAGCTTTTCACGATTACTCGTAACGATTAATACTTACAATTAGGCACACTACAATGCAGGAATCGTATACCCTACTTTTAATGCAATAATTTAGTATTACTCGCTACTAACTACATCACTACATACAATGATAAACCAAGTTTTAAATCCTTTGAGATGCACTTAACAAAAGATTGTGTCCACTATTTATTAGAATAAAATTGGATGACAATGTCAGTTGCTGTCAACTGTAAGTTATATATACCTTGTAATAGTAACTCTCCTGTACCACAACTACTGTACACCATCTACCAGACCGAAACCATAACCATATTACAGGTGCTCATAAATTAAATTCAAAAATTGGTACAGAAACTAGTGAGCATTTACATACTACCCAGTTAATGACAAATGATGTAATCACGTACTTAAAATTACTGGAAAATCACTACTTTTGTAGTAGTGTAATGACTATCGCTGTAAATATGGTTCTTGGCCAGTAGGAAATGACGGATTTAGAACACAAACAAATAGAATCCAAAATCTGATATAATAGAATATTATTATACAGTGGGAAACTCTGGAAGGAAAAGGTACTATAAAGAAGGAAAGTCGCAATAAACTAATAAATAAAGAACTGACCTTCCGACGGGTTATCAGACATTGACAAGGTGCTAGGTCTTCATACGCTACTTGACTCTGCCTCTATGGAATTAAGGAAGAAACATTTTTTGATTACAAGCAATCCAGTAGGTAAATTAATTAAATCGTGAAAGGTTTTAAACAGGTGTTATAGTTGCCCGTTCGCCATCAACGCTTGTGCAGATGTTTTTGCTTTTCCAGCATCCGGCATCGAGCATGTCTAGTCCACCCTGTTTGAGCCTTAAAACTATTGGAGCACACAACACGAGAAAGGACAGTCGATTATATAATTATGTATAGTTTCCAAGTGCTGCTGTAGATTATTATTTGTACTAAAAGGTCTTCCGCACTGGCCGCCTCGGAACTTTCTACTTTCCGCCTCTTCAACAAAGATATTTAATTTATTTTACATCACAACCAAATGGAAACAACAAAAGAAGATAATGTACATCCGTAGTTATCTTTAACAATACTGTAGCAATCACCTGGATGAATCCTTTGGGTGTGACTAGTCAACCCTCTTTGAGTGGTAAAACTATTGGAGCACATATAACAGGAGAAATGACCATCGATTATTTGATTATGGATAATTTTCAAGTGCCGATTTAGACCCAGACGACTACTAAAGTGGCTTCCACACTGGTCGCACCGGAATGTGCTACTGTCCGCCTCTACAACTAACATATTTAATTTGTTTTACATCACCACCAAATGGAAACAACAAAAGAAGATAATGTACATCCGTAGTTATCTTAAACTACAGTGTATAAATCACCTGGATTAATCTTCTTGTGTAGTGTCAACTCCTGTCGACTCGCAAACCTTTTCGGGCAGACATTACAGCGGAATACTTGATTATAGAGATTTCTTATGTGCCGATGTAGATTAGTATTTGTACTAAAGTATTTTCCACACTTGTCGCACCGGAATTTTCTAGTTTCCGCCTCTGCAACAAAGATATTGAATATGTTTTACATCACAACCAAATGGAAACAATAAAAGAAGATAATGTAAATCCGTAGTTATTTTAAACTATAGTTTATCAATCACTTCGATGACTCTTCATGTGTATAAGCAACCCTCTTTGTGTCGTAAAACTATTGGAGCACATAACGACCATCGATTATTTGATTATGGATAGTTTCCAAGTGCCGGTTTAGATTAACACGTCTACCAAAGTGTCTTTCACATTGGTCGCATCAGAATTTTCTACCTTGCGCCTCTGCAACAAACATATTTAATTTGTTTTACATCACAACCAAATGGAAACAACAAAAGAAGATAATGTACATCCGTAGTTATCTTAAACTACAGTGTATAAATCACCTGGATAAATCTTATGAGTGTGTATACGCAACCCTTTTTTAGTCGCAAAACTATTGTAGCAGACGTGACACGAGAAACGACGGTGAAATACTTAATTATGTATAGTTTCTAAGTGCCGGTTTAGTTCAAAAGGTTTACTAAAGTGTCTTCCACACTTGTCGCACTGCCATTTTCTACCTGCCGCGTCTGCAACAAACATATTTAATTTGTTATACATCACAACCAAATAAAAACAATTACAGAAGATAATAATATAATCCTAAACTATAGTGTATCAATCACCTGAATGACGCCCCCCTGTTTACCCAACCCTGTTTGAGTCGCGAAACTATTGTAGCAAACATGACACGAGAAACGACGGTGGAATCCTTGATTATGTATACTTTGCAAGTGATAGTTTAGATCCCACCGTTTACTAAAGGGTCTTTCACACTGGTTAAACCAGAATTTTCTACTGTCTGCCTCTGCAACTAACATATTTAATTTGTTTTACATCATAACAAAATGGAAACAATAACAAGATAATAATGTACGTCCGTGGTTATCTTAAACTATAGTGTATTAATCACCTGGATGACGCCTCATATGTTTAAGCAACAGTTTACGCGTCGGAAAACTATTGAAGCAGACATGACACGAGAAATGACGGTCAATTTTTTGACTATGCATAGTTTCTAAGTGCCGGTTTAGATCAATACTTCTACTAAAGATGCTTCAGCACTGGTTGCATACTATTCCACTGAAGTAATTCTTTTGTTGTCTATCTACAAACGCACACAACAAAATGGATCGTAAAAAACAAACAAATAAACATAAATAATAATTCTGTATGGGCGTTTTTTGTTGGGCGTAATTTTGTATACAATACCTGTATGTATAACCATGTGTTTGGTTAACTCGGTTTGACGTATAAAAATTTCTGAACACAAGTCACAAGAGACTGGACGATCCCGTTCTTCATTATGTTTTACTTTTGGTATGTTAGCCCCTTCAAGTTGACAAACTGTCTGCCACACTTATCACATAGGAAGCTTGAATTGCCAGTGATCATTAGTTTGTTTTGCGGCCTCTGGCAATAAGTGTAGTTAATAAAACACAACAATCCGAAGGCATTTTTTCGCTTTGAGCGTAAAGCATGCATTTTGTGTGAAAGATCAAATAGTAACTACCTTGTAACCATTTTAGGAAATCATCACTGCTCCATGGGTCGTACGTTGTAGGTAGATGGAAATTTTCTATATGATGTTTTAACGTATAATGACCAATAAAGTACTTTTTACATATTTCGCAAGGCAATAACCTGGTTGTGTAGAAGGCAATACATAGCTTGTAGTCGAAGTCTGTAAAAACAAAGAAAAATGTCAAGTTTAGTACCTCGAATGACGCATTGTTTTGAGACAGAGTGCACACAAATGTATTCAACGACAAAAGTAACTACACATGAGCTTGAGGTCCGTTGTTGTTTACACTTGGCATAAAAAGTAGTCGGTGCCACGAAGTAATCTGGCAAAATTGGCGTACGGTGATTTGGTGAAAGGCTGCCAGTCCTTGGAGACTAGCAGGTTATGGTGGCCGAGAGTGAGCTTTCAGGGGTGTTACAATATTC
This sequence comes from Dicyrtoma fusca, assembly GCA_034695205.1. Classification (NCBI taxonomy): domain Eukaryota; kingdom Metazoa; phylum Arthropoda; class Collembola; order Symphypleona; family Dicyrtomidae; genus Dicyrtoma; species Dicyrtoma fusca. Next base: position 6,425 of record JAQFZC010000259.1, on the reverse strand, counting down.
AAATTCGCACTCATTTACATAGTATGCTTCGCGTATTCGTAATCGATACCTATCTCCTAGCGCAAAAACTTCTTCCAACTCGTCTTTAGTTAGGACTTTGACTTCGTACGCGGGTGGATAAACTAGGCCACAATATATGTGTTTGTAACACAGGAAACATTGTACAAATATAAAATAAAACCACTCTAGAACTATCTGTTGCTTAATTCCGTCAAATCCTCCGAATTTCCTAACGGTTATTTCTTCCAGAATTTCCCTGCATCTAGCTTTGAGATATTTAGTGTGTGCTCTTATTTGCGTGTTGTTGCGGGCGGAAAGAGTAACATGGGTGCAAGCTCCCTCGATCAGCATTGCAAGCAGTACACATCCGATGTTGCTCCTGTTGGGGGGAAGTGACCTTAACAATTGCAGGGTTTCGTGTCTAGTTGTGTCATCTTTACTTAGTCGTTCATTTGGTTTACAATATGCTTCTGTTAGAGACAAACGAACGTTCAAGCGCACCAGATGAGGGGTGAAATGTACATACGTAGCCGAAGACGAGGTTGGTGGACAGCTTCGTTGAGGTGTTGATGGTAGCATTTTGCAAAAGTACGTACAACAAGACAAATTTTATCTACATAGAAAAACACGTCCAAAAAACTATCAGTTAGAAAATACACATAGGTTACAGGAATATTCAATATTAATTGTTGACAGAAAGATATCTTGTTTCCTCCATATAATACAACAGTAGACCACGTAGTTTTAAGTAGGCCATATCTGTAATTTTCAAAATTATTTTCCATTAAGGTGCTAACAAGTTAGGAAGAATACTGCAATAACGTTAACAAAAATGAGCAATTTTTATACCCTCACCCCCTTTCGTATTTTTTCGTTATCTGGTCATAGCCCCCCCCCTTTCCCCTCTGAAACGGTGCCATAGGTAAGAGAGCTAGGGGTAAAACAACAGTCGTATAAAATAACAGTCGGAAATAAGAATAAATTTAACTTGCCTTTTACAGTCAACGGTCAACAGTATACAGCCCTCCCCCAAGTTTCGCTGGGTTTGATAACAAACGCTAGTATAGACAAAATCGACTGTCTCCATTTAATGTTCTCACTTTCGTTTAAGGTTTTTTGAATTTATTCGAAATCGAGTCCACGGAATGTTAAAAAGATGTATATTTAATATTTTTGTGAATTGAGTGGTACTAGTCTCGTCCACAATAGTTATAAGCCGGAATTGTGATTCACAGTCCCAATTTTTTCAATATAAATGACTTCGAGTCTACGCAGTTTCTAAAAAGAATCTTTGTTTGCTTCGCTCAAGAAGAACGAAAGACGAATATAACCGGCATGTAATTGCGTAGGTTCAACAAGAAGGAAGGCAGGCAGGTAGAAAGGAAGGAAAGAATGCTGATTAACTTATGCGCACCCCTCCCCCCAAGTCTCTGCTAAGGTTTGACATCAAACACGAATATTGAATATAGCCAAAAGCAAAAAACCGGAGACCGTGTCAACGGTGGAGTCTTACATCAACAACTACTGAAGTCGTATTTCCCCTAGGTAACTTAAACGCTATCTTTGTAGCTAACTAATCGGAGCACACGAAACTATTACCACCTCCTAACTCTCCTAATAAATAACAACGGTTGACGGTGCGGAAATATGTTTTAATAATTGTTGCCAAGGCTGATGCTATCCACACACGCGTCCCACCCACACATCGACTCATTATTATAAGTACTTTAATTTTAGACTTACATTTGATATTGCCGACAGTCCTCTTGTCCTTCCCCTGGATAAGGGTTTCCCCTAGGGCTCCATTCAATTTCTCACTTTCGTGTAAAGTTTTTTGAAATTCAATGAACTCGAGTCCACGTAATGGTAAACAAGTAGATTATTTATTTATTTTGTTCCACCTATAGTAGTTCCTACTGGTCCACAATGTACTTTGGTTCAATTTTAATTTGTGGCGATTTGGACCTCTCGCGTTTTGACGATTTTGAAAATTAAAATTTTTTAGTTTGTTCGCTGAAGAAGAACGACAGAGGAATGAAACCAGGATGCAAATGCGTAGGTTCAGCAAGAAGGAAGGAAAGAAGGAATGCTGCTTAACTCATGTGCACGTACCAGCTGAGGGGACTTACACATATTACGTGCTTATTTCTTGAAAGCTGCATTCACAAAGCTGTAAGTTGTCAAGTTAATGGGACCGACTCGGGAGAGCACTGTGAATGAGGAGCACACGGTAATATCTGCACGCTCCCCCTTCCAGACCACGAACGCGGTAGATTGAATTTTCAGATTTTACCGTTCAGCCGGCAGTTCGTAGTTTGTAAGAAGAAATTCTTGAGCCTGCTCAGTTAATAAATACTGTAATTAAAATTTGACCTCTTTAAAAATTGCGTGGTCCACATTCACAGTGACTGAAGGAAGATCTCGAAGGTAAACTGTTGATTCCTTTTGTCTGCTCTCTTTTGGTTATTTATCAAGGAGCATGTCAAGTGTTCATCGTGATTATTTAGCTGCATTAACCGTCCACTGTTGCTGCATTTTGTTTAGTCGGTCGTAGGTTCGAGGAATATAATCTTTTTACCGTCATAACAATTTTAAACAACATAATGCACACTACGTAACCATTCACAATCAAATCATATTACCCATTTGGTTTAGATACACTTCTTGATAGTGCACTGGTTTTTTCATTACAAAGATTGTTGGCCCATCTTTGTGGGGAATTATATATTTGTTGTATGCGTTATAACGCATTTTCATTTCAATCTTGCAATCAGTACACATCCGATGGTTTTTACATTTTATTCACGCCTTTGGCTGAATATAACAATGTTCATTTATTGTGACAAAACGTATGATCTACCTTGTTCGAGGGTAGGAGGTGTTGGAGGGGTACTGGCCGTAGTTCGAGAGTAAGAGGAGTTACAGGAGTTCCAGGCCCTTTTTACACGAAATCTTATCAAACTATCAGTAAAAATGTGCAACAAACACGGATAAACATACTATGTACAATAATAAAAAGAATTACTTTCAACTTTTCACAAATTCCGGATGTATATAACTGCAGTTAGATTTAGCTACAGGACATGCCCAGTATGGTTCATACTTGCTCTGGGGAATGTGTGATAAAAAAGGGGAATTGTTTGTGCAATAGAAAAACAAAGTAACGTTTTGGTTAAAAGAATGTTTCTCCAACCTATGACCTACTAAACAAAATGCAGCAACGGTGAACGGTTATTTCAGCTTAATAATTACGATGAACACTTGACACATGCTACATGATTAATAGCAAAAAGTGAGCAGACAAGAAGGAATCAAAAGTTTAACTGATAGATCTTCCTTCAGTCACTGAATTTGGACCACGATTTGGTTAAAAGGTCACACGGAATATAACGGAAATTTATTAATGGTCTTGTAGTGGGCCACAAACACGCAACTATGAATCCACGAGGAGACTAGGATTTTGAAGTAAATTTATGTGGAAGCAGAGGGAGCCGTTGCGTGTCTCTCTTCCAAAGTCACTGTTTGTTGTGACATTGCTATACGGAGGATACATTAAAGGAAGTCACCCTGGATTAAACTACAGCAACTAATGAATCAATTTCCATCTCGGCGTCAATAAAATTAATGCGGAATTCAATTAATTAATAAACTTGCTAAAGATAATAAAGTGTACTGGGTTGTATACAATACTTGGCTGGAATATGTTTAAAAATTCCAAGGAGACCACAACGTTCCATTGTTTGCTATTGGAGAAATAACTTGATCGTTTTCTTATCTAACATTCCATGGATTCCTGCCTACAAAACCGAGACACCTCTAACCCCTCCAACTCCTCTCGCCCTTGAAATATCAACTGGAACTCCTCTAAGCCCTCTCGCCCTTGAAATATCAACTGGAACTCCTCTAACCCCTCTCGCCCTTGAAATATCAACTGGAACTCTCCTAACTCTGACAAAGGAAACCTGCATGTAATTGCGTATGTTCAACAATAAGGAGGCAGGCAGAAAGGTAGGAAGGAAGGAATGAAATAATGCTAAATAACTTTTGCGCATCTAAATAGCCAACTTTTTATTTTGTTGTGATTGTAACATTAATGAGAGGGTGGCGATTATAATCTTATCAGTATGTTCATACTTGCTCTGGGGAATGTGCGATAAGAAAAGGCAGTTGTTTGTGCAATAATAACACAAATGCCTTTTGCGAGGAACGGAATTTTTAATCATGTTCAATCTAACCATCTTTATGATTAATGCATTCCTCAATTGTTATTTCCGCGGGTATAGGGAATTGAAGGTGTCTCAAATAATCCTTACAACCTTATAATCTCTGATATTGAATCCTAAAGGGCTAAATTGCATGGACTGGTGTAAAACCCACGGCACAATTAAAAGTGCATTTGAAGGATACGGATGGATCCACCGCTCCGCTCCGGACTAATCTTGTTCAAAAATACAAAATTTATCCTACAAATTTACCTAAACCGTGGATTCCAAAACCAGTGAAAAAGTCGTTTCCAAATCCGAGCAGATGCCAGTTTCGCTAAAAAGATTAAGCAAAACGTTAAAAACTTCAGGTGAGTCATTAAAATAATGGCAAGGTTTTAGTTAGTATTGTGTACCGTGGCATTTAACCTCTCCTGTCTGTCTGCCTGTCTGCACGATTGTAAATTACTAACGAGAATACGATAGTTCCGGGTTTGAAGTAGCTCACAATCAGTAGCTCGTACGCCATAACGGTGCATACTTTAATAACGTTAACAGTGTAGAGAGAGGGGGAGGGATAAAAGGCCAGCATAATATTTATAACGAAAAAAGGAGGGGGAGAGAGGGCAAGCATATGGTATCCATAACAAAAAAAGCTTACTTTATCCCGCTTTATGTTAAAGTAATTTATTGCAAAATATACAATACAATCTAAAGTACGGTAAACATAGTGAATACCAAAAAATAAATCATTTAATTATAATAATAAATATATATAAAGTTTAGTGCATAAGGAAGGTGGGGATAAAAAAACAGGCGTCTGTTTAATTGTGTTTTTAAAATTGATGTAGAAAATATTGAATAATGGGCCATTCTGATTCACAGTTGTTTTTTAGCATTTAAGGCAGTTGTTTTTATACCTGCCAGTCTCTCTGTTTTACCCCCACATGGCAAAATTCAGGTAATTTCGTGTTTTTTAATTAAGCTTACATCACTAAATTTATTTTGTAGAAATATTTTGCTGCAAATGAAAGACATTAAGACTGGTAGTAGTTACATCATTCAACTTTCAATTTTCGTATTGAGTTTACTCCTAAACAAATTAAAAAGGACGACCGCTCTTTTACCCCCAGCTCCCTCACCTATGTTAACGTTTCAGAGGAGAGGAAGGGAGGCTATGACGAGATAACGAAATAAAACTAACTGGAGGAGGGGGTTAAAATTACTCATTTCTGTTAACGTTATTGCAATATGCACCCTAACTTGTTACCACCTTAATGGAAAATAATTTTGAAAAGTACAGATTTGACCTACTTAAAAACTACGTGGTCTACTGTTGTAATGTGTGAAAGAAGCAAGATATCTTTAAGGTAATGTTTTGATTGCGTCTTCTGTCAACAATTATATTGAACTAGTAACCAAGCCCGTGTTTTTGAAACACGGGTGCTAGAACATTCATATCACTTTGTAGTCTCAAACAGACTCGGTACCAACCAGCAAAACTACTGCCTACATTGAGATTTTATGTACATAGGATGTTGGACACATGGTCCTGAGCAACCCAACGTGAAGGTATCCAGCTTGCTCATTACAACCGCTGGCTTTGATTTAGAAGACAAAAACTGTCCACAAATATTGCAAATTAATGTTACGTTTACAATGTGATTTAAAGCAATTACGACTTAAATCATGATATGCTGTATTAAACTACAGTACTTCTTTATAAACACAATTTACAGTAAAAGCACCCTTGTCGTCTCCTGGCAATTCACCTTGTTTATCACAACTATCAATTTTAACTTTGACATTGCTCTTTGCAGTTGCTCTTGAAAAAGCAACATACAACTGACCGTGACTGAAAACAGGTCTTGATAAGTAAATACCAACTTTTTCTAAACTTTGTCCTTGACTTTTGTTCACTGTGATAGAAAAAGCAAGTCTAACAGGAAATTGCCTGCGCTTAAGTACAAAAGGGAAATCAGAATCAGAAGATGTAACATCTATTTTAGGTACAAATACAGACTCATTCTTCGAGCGACCTGTTAGAACTGTTGCAAAAATTAAATTAGTCTTTAATTCAGATACAATAAGTCGAGTACCGTTACAAAGACCCCTTTTTGTATTAATATTTCTTAGTAACATAATAATTGAACCAGGTTTAAGATCAAGCTTATGAGGTGGAAGTCCAGAGGGAGTTAAAGAATTCAGATATTCAACAGGATA
>JAQFZC010000258.1:0-62538 GCA_034695205.1 Dicyrtoma fusca | reverse complement strand
ATTACTTCAGTTGGTTAAAATAGCTTACTTAGACCATTTTGACCTCTTAATTCAACTTTCAGACTGTTGTTTTTTTTTACCCCCACCCCTGTTTTTTTATCTTTTTTTTAAAAAACATTTTTAAAATTAACATAACGTTTTATGACGACAACCTATTTCAGTCAGCTTGATTTTACCTTGTAGAAAATCAAATTTAACATCATTTTTTCGATTTAACACTATTTATGGAGATCGGCCACTTTGCATTTAGTGTGAATTGGAGATCGGCCACTTTGCTTTTAAGTAAATTTGGAGACTGGCCATTTTGCATCTACAGTAACGTTATAGTATTTGTAAAGTCTAATGAAGCAATCGTTAATGTGCACAGTCACTCGCAAAGACATTAAAATAACATGTTAAAACATTTGATTTCTTATAGTCATAACATTAATGTTGACGAGTTTTTTTTTAGAATAGATATGACTCACACATGCACACCAACAAAACAAAAAAGATTAGAATAGATAGACAGATCACCCTCACAAATTGCAAGAGCAAAAGATTTGTTGACAAGTTGTCACTTCCACGTAAAAGTAAAGTCCCTAAGTCATTGTTGAAGAAACTCAAAACTAATGAATAATTTATGATCAGCAATAAAAACGACTCGATGCCTGCCGACGGGTGAGCATCGTAACACGAAATTACAACAATATAATGACATTATTATATTTCGTGATATTTTGTAACGATGATTGCTACACTTTATGATGGATCATACTCTTTACAAGAATATAATATAAGACTATCATCACACTCGCAGTTATAGGTTCAATTTACATTTAATTCCTACTTATCGATATACTGTAATCAATTATAATATATTTCTTTTCATATTAATCGTCGAATCGATCACAAACACCGCAGTCACACGGAAAAGCTCTAAAAAGGGGGATTTATTTTTTTCTTTGTTGTTTCATGTTTGATTATCATTCTTAAAGTTTTTTGAGGATGTTTACGTACATAGTTTTAAATGGCGTCATTTAAAATTTAAATAACACCATGGTTACCCATACAATCTAAGTCACTGAGAAATATGCACATAAAAGGTAGATATACAGTTAGAACGAAAGTAACAGCTGTCGAAGCGGGATTCAATAGTTTACGTCATTTTGCTTCTATTAGTTTTGACAGAAAATCCAATCATGGAGTCCTTCTTTGTCTTTCACCTATCATTATCGGTTTTACTGTACGAATTATATTAACTTTGTATCAATATTACCTACATCAGTACATCTAGCATGTTGTATCATTCTTTTCTTTGCGAAATACACAAGTTTTACCTCGAAACATTGAATAATAATACGTTTTATTTTTATTATTATACGTAATGATAGCTAAAAACGTTTTCTGAAAGTAACCCCACGAGACATACATCTACGGGAAAACAAGGATACAGGACTCACAAAATGTTGAAGTAGAAATTGTCACAACACTTTAATGTGAAATAAGTTTAATAAAAAATTATCGTATTTAATAAATTCATTTCACATTTGAATGTTATAATTTCAACTCCTAAATTTGGTGGTTTTATCCTTATTCTGTTTTATCTATATCCTACTTACCTCACGCTTGTATTTACTTCCCACACACACATGCAAAAAACTTTAAAATCAAACAAGAATACACAAAAAACTCGGGAATGCAATCTCGCGAAGCCGTTCCGAAAGTTACATTTTTTGTTAAACCCCAAAAACTTGGAAAAATACTTGAAAAATAATACAAAGCTATGTGTGATGGTTGCAATTGAAAATATATTGAGTAATAATAAAATAAGGGCTTTCTAAGACAAAATGAACTTTATTTATCGACTCATTTTCTGGAGTTTAATACCAATAAGTTAAGCTACAAGTAAAGTTACTGGTTATATACGGTACAACTTTTTGTATGCAGTACATTCATTAGTAAGACACATTTTACATTGAAAATGTCCCTTTAAACCTGAGTGAATAAAATTCAATTAAACTAAATGAACGAACAACGACATAGTACTACATAGGTAGGTTGATAGCCAAACAAAAATAATTGAATGATATATTGAAGTAAAAATAAATTACACAAGATTCTTCCCAGGCTCAAATTATTCTTGTAACCAACTAAATTTTTTAATCACTTTTGTTTGCAAATTTAAAATTTTAAAGAATGAGGAACACAGACACTACCACCTTGAACATGTTAAATTTCGAATACAAGAGATACTGAGAATGTGATTTAAAATGCGTTCTGAAGAAGACATGCAAAAGAAAGGAGTATTCTTATGAAAATAATACATATTAATATTGAAGCATCAGCATAGCATAGTTTTAATTAAAATTAAATATACAATAAAAAGTAAACAAGATAATCGCGGTTACCGAGTCGGCATTGCGTCAGACTTAAGCAGCGGACTGTTACATTTGACCTAAGTATACTAAGTACTATTAAATAACGCTACTTTTATTTGTAATGCTACATAAAACCTTGTGATGTTTGTTTTAAAACTTTCAAGCAACAAGATACAAGAAGCTACGTAATTTTCTTTGTTTTCCCGCAGTGACATTGAAGAATAGTAGGTACAGTATGAGATCCAAAGGATCTTTAAAGGTTGGTCAAAACTACGACATCCGACGGGATTTTTGGTATGATGGGACCGTGACATTCCGGGATTGCATTCCCTTTAAATAATTATATACATCATTATAGATTTAAAGATATAATGTCTTCCTAACTTTTCACTAATACTTTGACATCCGTGCTAAAATAATATTTACCACACCTACATACAAATGAACATACATTCATACTTGGTTACAAATGTGCTTACTTTACACCGAGATTTACATAATTACATCATCTTGTGTAGATATTCATAACAGTATCTAATATTTACGCTTACAATTATATGTATATATGTATAGATATATTGTTTAAATACGTTTTACACTAAAAGAACATGTTTACGTTCAACCATACCAACCATATACGGACAAAATAGTAGGACCCATTTATTCTCTAGAATCTGAACTGCAGTAGTATTAACATTCGCATTTTAAAAGTTTTTTAATTTTTAGATTTTGTAGTGTGTAATGAAGGTATACCTTTATTATTCCCGGTAAATCGTAAGTTCCATAGACGCGACACAGTCACCTGGTTTAACGTGCTGTAGGGAGGAGTTTGAGGGCAGAAACTTATGCGTGTACTCATAACTTGCTAATAAATCAAAACTTGTGCGAATTCTATTTTCGAACGAAAGAAAGAGCCGAATACTTCTTTACAGTTACATTTTAGTTTGGATTAGTAGGGTTTCATATAAACGATACTGCCGTTTTAATATGCTTGTTAACGTTGCTCGTAATGAATATGTTAAAAAGGAGCTCATTGTAAAATACGAAACCTCAACCATTAAAAGACTGAGGCAATATTTAAATCATAGTACACTGCACGCTATCACGATTGGTGCTTTAAAAAACAAAACTAAGTTAATAATTCCAAGTAAGTATGGATTTCTTTTACTGATTGACGGTCTTAAACTCGTACAGTTTAATCGTAAAGAACAAAATAACTTAATGACTTTTCGATGATGCTACTAATTTGAGGGTCGAGATTGAGAAGCTGAGCGAACAAATCATTATTTAAACAGTTTCATCTAAAAATCAGTGAAATACACAAATAGTTAAATCGCAAACTCGTCCCATACCCACTGAGAACAAGATGATAACTCCAGTCGTGTGCTAAACCGGATCAAACTCGACCGAGTCACGAAATAATCAAAAAAACGTCGGGGGTGAAGTGACTGCCCTCCAAATCTTTTCTTAATATGGTCACGCTGAGGCATGTGCTTCATCAGACAAGCTGACTAAACACTTGGGTACAATATTGTTCATATATAATACATGCTTATTTTATACATATATAATTATATCGCATAATTAATTAATAATAATTACGGTGATAATAATAATAGTAATAATATGATTATGACCACTATGAAATAATCAGCTCCAAAAGATTATTTTTCCTTCAGATAGAATTGCATCAGGTGATCATGCGAGAGTACTTTGTTTTACAGTAGTTAATTTAGATAATAGCCACAACTTTAAACGACTCCTTGAATTATGTCTAAAAATCTGCAAATTCCTTCGCACAACGTTCCGTTGATGAGATACGCAACACCTCCTCTTCGTAATCGTCAAAGTTGCTCGTATCACCAGATCCTTTACATTTCGGGATAAATGGAGCTTCAACCTACGAAGATAAAAAAAAATAAACATTTAGTACCCGGATTAAACATACTCTCTGTAAATGTCCCGAACGATTGGCAAAGTCTGATTGAACAGTTTAAAAACCCAGACTAATTTTTAACACAGACAACAATACATAATGCATGATACAAATAGAAACAAATCTTTGGCTCAATTCCATTTTTGAGTTGTAGACATAGAAATTTAAATGTCAAGCCCCTTTGATAATCGATATAATTCGCCCAAGAAGCTAAGTAACTGTGTCACTAAACATTGTATTCAAAAAACAATCAAATCGAAACTCGAGCGTAAAGTGGGATATATTACCAACATTATAAGAGAATCTACACAAAACGGAAGTGTCTTAATACGACTGCGGCTTAATTCTTCTCCCATGAGACTGTTTGACTACCGTTTCTCCTTGGTGACGAATAAGTTTGTACCAATATCTTTGAGTAACATAATATATTGTCCAGCTCTCTTAAAAGTCTACCAGAAGACAAGAAAGTTGGAGCCTTGGAGCCCACACACCCAAATTATAGTTGTAATATGTTAAAATTCATACCCACATTATGAATAAATGTTAAATCAACATGGCCCTAATGATCTTGCCTGCTGGTAGACTATTAAGAGCTCTGATGTTCTCCGTACCTCACTGATTTCATCTGTTTTCAGAATCTCATATTATATTATATATCAAAAACAAGTTTGTTTGAAAACGCGCGTCATCGTGTCGCTGTTGGCATTAATAAACACCTGCCAAACTGGAATTCGGCGTCTCGTTTTCGCAAGTAAAATAATACTATATCTAGTAAACTTTTACTACAGGAAAAAAGGAAAAACTCCACAGCTATTGTAAAATGGTTTTTCGAAATAGTAAGAAGTATATTGAAAACATTTAATTCCAGTTAACTAGCAGGTGTAAAATTTAGATTTTTGTTAAATACACTGACTTCAGATTGAACAGTGAAAAGCAAAGAATAGACTATTTGTTATCATTTTCGTAAATACGATTATACCAGCATCATTTACTTATAACCAGAACGGAGGTAGTCAATTTTCAGGGCTCTTAAAAGTCCTCCACGAGGCAAGAAAGTTGGGCTCTTGTATGTATAACGCGTGGGGTGTGTCATTCAAACATTCTATCTTGAATCTACACAGTCAAAATCACGCACCATTTCCACAAAACCCCAACTGCCTTGTGTTTTGGTAGACTTTTAAGAGCCCTGTCACGTTTTAATATCTGTACATATAAACAATTTATTCCAAAATAAACTAGTTGCATATATTTAATGCAACCATAAAAACAGACAAATAAGACATGAGGCAGCCTATATAGACACAAGGAGAGACGGTACATGCGGAGAGACAAAATCGTTGAAGTAGAAGTAGAGGTCTACGCTTTAATACAATACACAAATATTAAAGTTTGCAAAGGCTTCTCCCACACACGTTACAAACTATCTCAAAATCGGTCATCCCAAGTATGCCTAATATGAAATGTAGACCCTTTAATACGCAGTAGTGGACAGCACATGACCTCAACAAAAAGAATCAAACAACTGTTACAAAGCGAGGGAAATAAATGTTTAGCCCCATTGTTTCTTAGTACATAAAATTAGCGAGTGTAAAAACGGTAAAATTCAAAATTCTACAAAACTCAGTAAGATAATAACAATGTACATGCAATAAGCAAAATTCCCCAGAATCAAATAATTTCGTCCATATGTACCAGTACCGCATTATCCCTATGAATCTTTACTGACACATGTAATTTAGAAATCTTCAAAAAAATTTGAGTATGGATCATCCGAGGACAAGTTAAAGATCCCTCTATCTTCAGGTATCGTATCAAAGTATCGAGTGTCCCCTGCGTGGCTGACTTTGGGTTTCATAGGAGCTTGTTCCTAAGTACCAATGGGTCCATTAAAAGATACATGTTTATAAAGCGTCTATTTCTCATCATAAGGAACTACGTAGTCTACTATACTAGCACCCATATGTAAACGCAATATTATTTATTTAGTACTGCACTGATACATACTGTGTTGCACATATGCAAATTAAAACAAAATCACTGAACTTGAATTCATTAATTTTTCCTTGGGGTGCTTATCAGCTGCCTCAAGTATTCAATGCCACTACACATTACATCGTCTTTTATATTGTCTTTGAACATGGATTAAAGTAAACATTCGCAAACTTTTTAGTGCAAAATACCTACGAAATCATCTTTTCTACTAACATATCGCTTTAAACAAGATTTACCAGCATACCTACTCACGGTCCCGCAAACACTGAAATTAAAAACAAAGTAGAACTAGATAACGAGACACCCTAAAAGTTTAAATACCAATTTCCGCATTTGGAGTTATTCACGAATAGACCTATGTTCTCGCTTCAATACTACCCTCCTAGATAGACAACTAAAACTTTGAGGCAGGGAAAGAAACATTAAACTTCAGTTTAAATCCTATGTACAAAAAGGCTAGCTCTAGACACAGGTATGCTACAATCATAAGAGAATCAATTATTTGTTTCTAATATTTCATAGTGCATGAGTAAATTATGAATGCTTTTGATTATAAGTATCGAGAAAACAGTTGTTTATACGGGTCACTTAAAATAACAATTAATTACACTAATACGAGCTACAATTTATATAGGACACTGTAAATCTATGAAATATGTAATTCTAATTACCTTCTTCTGGAAAATGGCAATCCAGTCTGTCGTCGCGAACCATTTGTGGCTTTTGATATCGTTTACTCCATTCTTCAAATTACCATACCGTTTTGTTAAGTCCACCTGCAAAAACAAAATAAACAGATTTATAAAATATTTAAAATAGCTCTTTAAACAGCCAAGCTAAGATTAAAGTTCAATATGTATGTTGAAATCGGGTTTTCCCGGGTGTACAAAATTCTACCCTTGTTCAATATAAGACTTAATAGAATTAATAATAAATGTTATTACCTGAAGAAGGTTCCTGAGGAGGTCTTTCAGGTCGTTGGAGAAGTGCGAGGGGAAGCGGACCTTCCCAGATACGATCTTTTCGTAAATCTGGATTGGTTGGTCCGCAAAGAAGGGCGGATAGCCTGCAGCCATTTCGAACACAAGAACTCCAAGGGCCCACCAGTCAACAGCTTTATTGTATCCTTTCGATAGGATGATTTCCGGGGCAAGGTATTCTGGTGTACCGCACAAAGTCCATGTGCGACCTTTGACACGCTTTGCAAAGCCGAAATCCGTAACCTTTATGTAGCCTTGGCTATCAATCAGTAGATTTTCTGGCTTCAGATCCCGGTAGATTAAATCGAGGTAATGCAGGTACTCAAACACCAAAACAATTTGAGCCGCATAAAAGCGCGAGTGGGGCTCACTAAATCGACCGGTTTTTCTCAGATGAGAAAACATTTCCCCACCGGGAATATACTCTAGTACCATGTATAGATTGGAATTGTCCTTAAAGTGATACTTTAGGGTAACAAGAAACGGGAAGTTGATGGCATGGAGAATTTTCTTTTCATTTAATGTGTGCTCTACTTGCTTCAGCTTGACCACCTTCTGCTTGTCCAAGATCTTCATTGCATAGAAATCTTTGTTTGACTTATGCTGGACTAGCATTACCCGTCCAAAGGACCCTGTTCCGAGTGTCTTCAGTCGGTCGAAGTCGTCCAAAGTCGAACCAGTCTACACAAATGGAATGCATCATCAATTATTACTAATTTCTATTAATCTAAATCTTGTTAAGACTCTTTGATGATGAAAATGATATACAAGTAGAAAGCAAAACCCAAAATAATGGTCATTTAACGTTTAAGTACAGAAAATTTGGAAAAGGTTGAAATGTGTTGATTGTACAAGGTGATTTATGTGGTGTTCTATATAGATCGTTTTAATTAGTCCAACCTTGCATTAATTTAGTCTATTAAAATCAGAACCACGACGAAGCCAAGTCAGTATTTCCGAAGAACTTCAGGCCCAAATTAAAAGTGCTGAATCTTCAGATATAAATTAATATTGTTCAATTAAGAGGGCTTCAACTTTCTTGCCCGCTTGTAGATTTTCAGAGCCCTGCTATTATCATGCCATGAAAACGTACTAAACTTACACTTGTTCTTCTCCGAAATAGATCATTTCCATAGAATAATTTTAATGAAAGTGACGCTTCAATAAAAGTTAGCTGCTATGGTTCGTGAAGGGTAGAGGGACATAGTAATTATTGCAACAATAGGGAAATAACCAAAATACTGGTGTAATTTACAATGAACATCGTGCATGGGATAAGGGAATAATAGATTTGGCCATTGTAGAATAAGTGAGACCACTACATGGGGGTGTTGCTATACAGAGGTTTCACGGTATGTATAGCTGAGATCAATGTCCTAGACTTCTTTTAGAAGACAGAGAAGAATAATTCTATGAAGGACCTCTATGTTGCTCCATATATTCCAGGACTATAATCCCAACCTCTGCCGACATTTCAGTATGTACACAAAAAAATATTAACGAGCTTTGCCGTGGACTCCGCTAAATTGTGCTGTTTTCTTCACTCAAATCCGGCTTGCAGACTACATATATTGCAAATATATTTGATGTAACACCCGGTAAAATAAGTGGAGTTGGTACTCTTGCGGTTTTCAGGTCAGCTCTCTGTCCTTATCTACTATCCACATTTTACTACCACATTTTAATGCATTTCCAGCTCTGCAATTCCAACTCGTCATCTTCAGGTTCCATCCTCCTTTCTTGCGAGTCGAATCCTATCTTACCTGCGTATCTCAAATTGGTCAACTTTTCTACGGCGTTGACCATAAGATACAAAGTAAAGCTTTACTAACTAGTAACCAAGTACCTATGTACATATAATCAAGTAAGATAAATTGTGAATTCTTGTAAAACAAGTTTCAATTAGTACTATAAAGTTGTGAATTGTTAGCATAATAATTGTTGATTTTTTAGTTCACAATCACAATATGAACTTGTTATTCTTAATTCAGTTACATTAACAATAGCAGTATCCAGAATTGTAAATTACAATAACGATTATAAAATCGTTTTCGACCGCATTATAAACACCTGAATTTGAAGTGCGGCTAAGAGGCTTCCGAAGGTGTCTGATGCGTTACAAACACGTTCCTTAAAGAGCTACTATTCCGTTAATATTCAGCGACGTCCATAAAATTGTTGAACAATGTGGAAGCTTTGTTGTGGTAGGTCCTTGAAGGCCAAATAACAGCATTGTAGTTCATCCGCATCGGAGCCGGGGTGTGAGTGACCAAAAGTATAGATAAAGTGCACTATGAGATTAAATTAAATTTTTTTAAAATAATGTTTTACACCTACTGAAATTCTTTAAAGCTAATTTAAAGCAAAATTGACCATTTTGACATCTTCCCAATTTGGCAACCTTGGGGTTCTTTTCCGTGTATGTATATGTTGGTCTTTTTTCTTAAATTTATGAAACATCGAAATAATGACTGCTGTAAGAAAAATTTTCATTCCTATCTTGAACACACATAATTGTGGAAAATATAGCTGGCAGAATAGCGCTCATAGTGCATGTTTTATAATCATTATTGTAATTTACAATTCTGGATACTCCTATTGTTAATGTAACTGAATTAACAATAACAAGTTCATAGTGTGATTGTGAACTAAAAAATCAACAATTATTATACTAACAATTCA
The DNA here is from genome assembly GCA_034695205.1 of Dicyrtoma fusca. Classification (NCBI taxonomy): domain Eukaryota; kingdom Metazoa; phylum Arthropoda; class Collembola; order Symphypleona; family Dicyrtomidae; genus Dicyrtoma; species Dicyrtoma fusca. The sequence continues at coordinate 52,588 of JAQFZC010000258.1, read as the reverse complement.
CAACTTTATAGTACTAATTGAAACTTGTTTTACAAGAATTCACAGTTTATCTTACTTGATTATACATACCTAGGTACTTTGTTACTAGTTAGTAAAGCTTTACTTTGTATCTTATGGTCATCGCAGTGGAAAAGTTGACCAATTTAATTTGAGTATACGCAGGTGAGACAAGATTCGACTTGCATGAAAGGAGGATGATGGAACCTGAAGATGAACGAGTTGGAATTCCAGAGATGGAAATGCATTAAAATGTGGTAGTAAATTATGGATAGTTGATAAGGACAGAGAGCTGACCTGGAAACTGCTAGAGTAAAAACTCACCTTATTTTACCGGGCGTTACATCAAATATATTTGCAATATAGTCTGCAAGCCGGATTTGAGTGCGGAAAACAGCACAATTTAGCGGAGTCCATGGCAAAGCTCGTTAATATTTTTCTGTGTACATACGAGAAACTTATTACTGAAATGTCGGTAGAGGTTAAAAGATGTCTAGGACATTGAGCATACCTATATGTATATACAGTGAAACCTCTGTATAGCAACACCCCCATGTAGTGGTCTCACTTATTCTACAGTGGCCAAATCTATTCTCCCCATATCCTATGCATGGTATGCATTGTAAATTACACCCGTATTTTGGTTATTTCCCTACTGTTGCAATAATTACTATGTCCCTCTACCCCGAACGAATGATCTTTTTCGGAGATGAACAAGTGTAAGTTTAGTACGTTTTCATGGCATGATAATACCAGGGCTCTTAAAATCTACAAGCGGGCGAGAAAGTTGTGGCCTGGTTGATCGTTAGTAAAAATTAAATGCCGTTCTGAAAGTAGCTAACAGCTGTAGAGATGGCTCGAGGAATAAATGTTCCCAAAATGGCCGGACGATGAAAAAATACTCCCAAGCTTCAAGTGGGAAAAAATGTTCCAGAATACGAAAACAGTGCAGGTAACACATAGTAGTGACCGTCCTACATTGCATCTGGTCACTTTTATTTTTGTCGAATTTCAGCACTGGCTATATTTTTACATGCTACTGTTGAGATATGGAACACACACCAAAATAGAAGCCGTACATTTGTTATTGTCGACAAAAGTTACTAACCATTGTTGTCTGTAATAACTGTGTAAAGGGCACCGTATCAAATAAAGCAAGTCAGGAAAACCGAGAAACTCCAAATAGACCCTAAATGTGGTCACGTCAAAAAGTAAACGGTTTCTATGTGGAAAAACGGTTCTTGATGGTCCTAAGCCTTATTTTGCTGTATTGTGTATATTTTGCCCAAGTTTTGAGATTGAACTTGTCATACAATAAGCTGCACTTCAGCAGCAAACAGACATTTTGCCTTTCAAAATTACATTTTTAGAAATTTCAAAAGGGCAACCAAAACAGAAACCTACATAAATAGCATTTATCGAACAGGAAAACTCTCTTACAATCACAGGTGTACCAAAGATTATTGCTAAAGCTGAAAGTTTCTAAAATAATTTGGCACATCTCACGGTGTTCAAATGCGTGAAACAGAGGGTGACCACATTTAGGACCTTACCCTATTTTTCGGCTGTTTTTCTTTCGATTTTAATTTATCAGCAAGAACAAAAGATAAAGTCATGCATTTTGTCTTGTGACAATACCTAAAGAACCTGCCTACACGTGAATGTCTTCAGCAAAAAGACGACTCGGTCTAAACCACAATTTTGAAAATTGAATCTGACCATCTTGAATTTAACAAATAGTTACAATAGAGTTTTGACTTCGTCTACTTTTTACGCTTTCAATTTTTTAACCAGAAACTTCCAAATTATACGATGAAAATGGGAGCGGACACGCTTTCAATTCCACCAAAATTTAATATTTTGTAGTTACCGGTACAAAAATACCAGCCAGTTAGCACAGCTACCGAAAGACCACATATAGGACGGTTTCTGCTAAATATGTTTTTTACTGCATTGTGTCACGTGAGTCTTCAGTCCGTTTGTAAAATATTACAGCTATACATTGCATTCACAAAAAGAAACTATACATTGCCCTTGAATTAAAATTAAATGAACAATTTAGATGCAATTGTAACAGAAATAATTTGTTTGAACGTGCTTTGGAAAGAAACTATTTGTATGTAAGTATGTTAGCCACACATGTCTGTTTCTGTTTTCGTAATCGGGGACATTTTTTCCTACTTGGAACTTGGGAACATTTTTTCCGGGATTTATTTTTCATCGTCTGGCTTTTTTGGGAACATTTTCTCCGGGAACATTTATTCCTAGAATTGTAGAGATACTAGTATAATATGGAATATAGTTATTAGAGTATAATCAGCCAATGTGCAATGAATTCTGTATAATAGGTTACGTTAGAAAACTACTTTGTATTTCATGAATAAGTGTATATGGTTTACTTCAGGTAAAACTTATCAATAATAATTATTAATAAAAGTTTTCATGAAATAACTGTTTAATGCATTACACTAAATTTTCTTCGGCAACTGGCTTTCTTAACAACGTCCTGATTATATGTAGCCTGTACTTGGTGCGTGTAAATTAGATTTTACTTTTTATTTTGAAACCACTTGAAAATCTTGAGCAAACAATACCGATTTACGATTTTAATCAAACAAATTGTGAAACTGCTACAATTCGGCTGCAGGAGCAAGGAATGAACACAAACTAACTAAGCACCCTCAAGTCTTCGTCGTTTAAAAACTTGGTGTTTGTTAACATGTACCTATTGGAGAATTGTGATTGATTTGAATATAAATGGTGCAATCTATTACCAAGTTTTTAATCACGGTTCGGTATAATGCATTTTGGGAAAAAATTAAACAAATGAGCTATTTATGCTATTTGGCTACGCTTTCAAAAAAGGAAAACATTGATTTAAAACCATTTTGATATAACCTTGACTGAATTCGAAGTATGACTGATAGAACTGAGGATACGTAATGCTTTGGTTTGCCTATCGCATTGATTGCATTAAAAGCTATATAAACTGTCAGTAAGGATGGTTACTCTAGGAACATAAGGTTCTAACGTAAAGATTTACAGACTATCGCAAAAATTGTATTCCGGAACTTAATGTCAAAAAATATTTTGCTGTATAACCTGTAAATTTTGACAGATCTACTGCATTATGAATTGCTATAGGTGAAGGTACACACACAAATCAAGGAAGGCAGTAAAATTTGGAAGTAATGCTGCAAAACACTATTTGCCCTACCTGCAAGCAAAATTCGCAGTGATATACGGGGAAAATTGACGTTTTTACTGCACATGTAAATTTGCAGATATGTACAGCAACCCGAATTCAAAACATTACTATGTGTATAGACGTTAGATATATCATTTTAAAACTCGTTTACATTATTATTACTCAACACGTGTAACCCGTTGACTGCTGTGGGTAAGAATTGAGAATGATTCCAAAAACTATATCCGTAAGAGAAAATCGTTAAAATAGCCGGTGGAAACTTACCGGTTGAGGATTTCGCCATTTCTCTTCAAACTCCTCCTTGGCCTTCTCCAACCACTCACGTACTGAAATAGAAGAAGGACGTAACCCAGTTAAAACATCCACTGCAAACAGTACAAAAAAAGCTCATCCAACTATCTTACCTAGGTAATCTATGAATTATATTTTAGCTAGATTAAATTTATCCTATGTAATATGTAGCACCTCCAAAATTGACAGCCATCAGTCAGTTGACAGTAACACTGTCAGTTTTTTGCCACTCTGCCCCACCCAAGCTAGGAAGCTTACGCGTATACTGAAAATGACTTTTGAGGGAGGACGGAACAGTTGTGCATTTTTCACTTCCTACACACATAATACCCAAGAAACTCGACCAAAATATACTACCGACCGAACAGATACCTTCAATTTCATGACGAGAGACTTAACTGAATATAGTACAGCGTTTTTTTCCTCCTCTTTTTTCGTTTCTCCTACACACTATGATTCTATAAATTCATGTCTTTTCCTGTACACAAGCCAGTCGTGTCCCGTACACTTTTTCTCGTGCCTAGGTTAAATTCAGATTGGGGACTTTAGTATCGTCGTAAAACTATTAGAGATAGATAGATTATGTATTTTAAACCAAGGAACAGGAAATTTTTGCATAATAATATCTTCAGTAGACTCGCAGTATAAGCAAACTCGAACTAGGTGAGCAGTTCAACTTGACTGAAAATGTATCAAACTACATGAGCTGTTATCTAGGCATCTGGTTACTATTTTAATGCATGTACTTTTTGACTGATGCCATAGTGTTTGTAGTTCTTGGCTTCACCAGTTTCACTTCTACGTTTACGAATGTTCTACCAAAGAGTATTTAGTGTGCACCCTAATAGTCTTTGCTGCATTTGTATAAAGCATTTGTAAATCCATGCTAACTCTAAGGTTAGGAAAAGTCATGACTATCTCGAACCGCGAAAAAGTGAATTTTCACTTTTTTTATTCAAACGGTGGGACAGTAATAGGGAGGTTCATGGTTGTATTTAGGATACAAAGGTGGCCAAAATTTCAAAAATTTTACCCTCAAGTTATACATTTTAAAATAAATTAAACATGCCATATTGGAAACTACGCGTATCGATTTGAGCGTTTAACTGTAAATGTCCAATGATATTTTGGTTTCTACAGTTCAAAAATACAGGGTAAAAGTTAGCTGGATAAGAGAAATCCATGTTAACGGAAAAGTTTAATTTTAAATCCAATATTTTCCATGGACTCCAAAAGCTGAACCTACAGATAACATGTCAACAGTCTTGGTTAAATGAAGACACTAGGATGCTTGGCAAGGCATTGTCCATAACGCAAAGTCTGTCTCTACTTCATACACTTTATCATCGGCTCCTTACAAATACAACAAAGACAAAAAAAATCACATTGTAATCTAATCGAATACAAGCTATGATCCAAAGCTTGTCCTACTTGGTCGAGTGCATTCACTGTCTTCTCCATGCACGCGTCACTGATGGAAGGAAGGACCTGATAAAATCTTATTCTAACGGTACAATGCTTTGCTATCTGGTGCAGGAACGGAGAAGTCAAAGTCACATAAAAGATTCTAAATAAACCCCGACTAGAACCTGATTCTGAAGCAATATATTATTAACGGTCACGAGTCAGGATCAAACTACATCACAACTCAGCCTTCTCTGTCCACTCGTCTAGTATAAAATATCTGAGTTGCTCCTTGTTCCTTTCCATTCAAGAAGTTTTTGATATCCTAGAGATGAAAAAAACTTTTTTTAGTTCCTCCTTCAAGCTGTCTACAAATACATCGGAGGAGAACTGCTCCTGTTTGGGTCTGACACACGAAACGATGTAGCTCAAAGTTTTGTGCTTCCCCAAGAGATATAACAGATATACATATGGCAGTTTTTGGAAGCTCATCACAAAACTCCCTTCACTTCGCTCATTGTTCATCAAGGAAGGAGTTATCTCCCTGGAAGGGTTGTCAGTGCCAAAATCCACACCTGACTACAATTATACTTTGTAAGAACGTGAATAAACCATTATGATCATTTTGCTTGTCATTCAACTACAATTTCATCTCTATGCAGAGCTCCTACGACGCCGACTAATATGTACAAAGCTACCTACACCTAACCTAGGCTAACCATACATACTACCCAACGCACACCCACCATTAAATATTCACCCTGACTTCATTTGCAACCATGTCATCTAATGAAAATCCGAATTCCTACTGCCGATTATATAGACTTCTCAGTTTTCTAGTGCTTCCATAAAATGACTGTCATTTAGTAGCACTCGCGAAACCATTTACTTGAGTCAACTGAGTATGAATGGAATCCCCTCGAAACCTCGAGGCTGGTTGCAACATCGATTCCAATAAGACCATCCAATATGTATGTAGCTCCGTATAGCCTCCATCCTTGCTCATATCCAACCCCGTATACCTACCTCTGCCTCTTCACGTACATACATAATTAAGAGCAAACACAAATGCTATATCCGTGGGTACGTTCCTACGACACGCCACAATATCGTAAACAAATGCGAAATTGCACACTATATAAATCCAACATTGTCTGTTTGAGTCTGTATTGTAGGCAAACGAATGGGGCTTGAGATACATACGAGTATGCACACCTTCAAGTCCCAATTGCACAACTCCATAATCATAATCATATTCCGTGAAAAAGCTTACCTACCTACCTTCCCCTCCTCCCTCCATTACTACTACTATGTCGACGACATCATTTATTATCATTCTATTCAACGGTTACTAACTGTAAGTCATACACTCACTCCACTGCAAATACCTCAATTTCACATTTGAAATCCCATCCTCTGATCAGAGAGTACGGCCGGAGATATAGATACCTGCACCATACGACATCGACACCACAAAACGGCACAGAGCCGCTCCACAGAGTGCAAGTGCTGGGGTCGTAAGGAGTGAGTGGTAGCTGGGTAAAACCTATCCTGAATGGAAGAACATTGAAATCGTAGAATAGGTATACGTTCCAATTACTATACAGATTCCCAGGATAGCTTAGATTATACTTGTATGTATGCCCACGAGTCCCACACAACCAATTGACAGACTGAAAAAAGAACATCCTAAGCAAAACTGCTTACGTAATCACACAGTGTAGAAGACTTTTTTGAAATAGATCATAGACAGCGCGAAAGAGAATTGCATCCGATATTTCATTCTTTCGCTTATTTTCGTCCGTGTAGATGGTTTAAAGAGAGAGAAAGAGTTGGTGTGCTTGCGTGTGTGTGTGTGTGGTGTGGTCCTTTTATGAAGATCTAACATTTTATATATGCCAGCAATATTTATAACATTATATATCAGACTGTACGTCGTTTAGTTCTAAGGTTCAGAGTACAATCTTCTATTTCGCCTCGATCGTCTGTCGACTACTCGGAGCACTGTGTGGTGCAGAGTACAGAGGCAGTGTGTTGAGCTAGAGCTCCCGTTCCCGAACTCGAAACGTGAGCTACACATTCAGAAGAAACGGAGAGATATCCATTATCACTCGAAAATAGATCGGCTTTCCTTTTTAGCGTTCTGCGATGGAGAGAATTTAGTTGCAAAGAAAATAGAATGAATTGAGATAAGGCTCTCTCTCTCTCTCTCTCTTTCTCTCTATAATGTTTCTAGAAAGCGATTGCTCCGTCTACTACCAAAACTCATTATTTTAACTATATCTCCCCCACTATGACTTTTACTGGGAGAGTTTGAGTAAGCGAAACTATTAGTGAACATTTCAAAATCGAATCTCAGGGATCTGCGTTTGAGTTTCTTTGTACAGGTATATGTACTTATAGAAGTACACCTACCTCCGCCAACTACTAAACCTAAAGTAGGTACCATATCTGAACACCCATACCCACATTCACTGTGTGAATGTTCCATTTTATTTTGTAATCGACAATCGCACTCCATGCAGACTCCCCTTAATCTCTCATTTCAATTCCACGAAGGAAGGAATAGGCAGTAGTGGCCTCTACAAAGCGGTTTTTGGGAAAAAAAGTTATTTTTTGACAACTTTGACATGACACTCACAGGTCTCCACCATGAACGGGGATGACCTCCTCCAAATCACTGGGAGCCTACAAATCATCGTTCCTTCACAGCCTTGACAATCAAAATCCTTCCTCTCCATTCTTTTAATCCAACAACCTAGCTATGTATCCTCCCATGAAAAACAAAATATCCCCTGCACTTTGATACATAAATATGTGAATTCAACAATGATGACTGAAGGTTAACTTGAAATCTGCTACGGTTACACACACATACATCACACATGTTAGCAGAGCCTACACAGCCAAGGTAGAAAAAAAAATTCCGTATGGAAGGTACATAGGTAGGTGAGCTCTAGAGCTTGTACTCCATGAGTTATTAGATATACCTTCCCCCGGTGACATACAGTACTACCCATTAGATTATAAAGTCATAATTTATATGCCTACTCTTAAGATAACTATATACTGGGAATATTATTATTTCATGCTACGTTTTATGTTACTCCAAGTACATAGTTAAAGCCAGTGCAAAACTACCACCAAACACCAATCTCCCTCCTAGCTACACTATCAATATTGTACTTTCCAATTTCATTTTCTAACTGAACTGCTGTACACAATAGAGAGGAAAAAAACGATGTCAGATGTTATAAAATTCTTGTTGATTTCAACATACATAGGTAGGTAGATTATAACATGTTTTTTTTTCTTTTTCGTTCTTCCCTTCTTTTCCCATCGATGACTGCTCCTTTACAATAAGTTCTAATTGCTGAACATCAAATAATGATTATTACTATTCCGATTTCAAGTAAAACAACCCCCCCCCCTCTTCAACCTTTGAAAAATCTATCATCATGGATTTTAGTTTCCCCACGGCTCTAGTATAATCTACTGTAAACATATCCACACGACAGATAATTAATGAAAGCTGTACCAGACATAGGTATACATTTACACTCATCCAATTCCCCATCGAAGCAATTCATCGAACAAGTGGATATTGGATATTATTGGAGCTCCCAGAATATTTATGCAAATACAGACTGATAGGCCCCGAGTAATGAGATCCAAGTAAATATTGACATAAGACTAAATAACTAACTATAATTATAACAAATAGAAATCCATGTCAATTGTATACATATATATATAGACATTATTATCAATTTACCATTCTCGGCAGGGTCCCCCTTCTTTGTAGCTGCATTTCCCATATTTTGAATTGGCAAATAAACAAAAATTTCCTGATAACGCTCACTCCCTACAAGGACTTTACTGACTGTCCTGTCAAACAAAAACTGTCACTTAACCTCCAAACAAAATAGGAACACGTCCACAAAATCCCTTTTGTGATTTTCTTCTAAAAAGCCCTTCAACCGTTTCGTAAGAGACTATACAATGTAAACTTTTGACGGTATAACGAACGTTAAAATAAGATGAATATATTTAATATCACTTTAGGATTAAAAGAGTGAGCTCAATGGAACTCGACATTTGAACTGAGCTACAAATCCATAGGCTACAACAACTCGCATCGATGATTTCATTTTGTAGCAACAATTGACAATTCTAATAAATTACTCTGCATCAATTCCCCCAGACTCTTTACACCCCGGATTAAAATGTCTAAAATAATAGTGGTAGGTTTTTTCTATAGATATATTTATAGATATTTATGATACATATATATATATATATATATAACAATTCACTTCCACTTGCAGCTTTTATTTTATTTTGTTTTTTACGTCTTGAAACAATTAAGCGCTGGTGGTGGTAGTAAATTTGACTAGGATCAGATGACAGCAGTCAACAGCAACAACAACAACTGTGAACCGTGACTTTATAAGGAACAATGCTCCAATAAAATATTAACAAGTCGTCAGTCGTCTCGACGAGGAAACTTTTTTTTTTTTTTTCAAAAACTTCTGTCTTGGTCCTTTTGTTTTTTTCAATATAATTTATTCACTTTTTACGCATTCAGCATTCCAGCCACCCACGAACCACCAACCAACAAACAACCAACAAAACCCAAGTTGAGACCACACTGACCGTCTCCTGTGGTCCTGTAATAAATCTCTGTTCTGTAGAGTCGCGAATAAGAGACAGGGACAAAACTCTGTAGGTAGTTTGTGTGTGTGTGTATGTATGTATGTTTTTTGTGTGGATATTTTTAACTTTCAACTTTCGGCTTTAAGTTTTCCTTGTCCACAGGAGTATTGTATTACGTCCTAATTAACCAATGATCAGTACAGATACAAACAGATGAATGAATTCATTTTAATCACTCCAGAGAGTTCACTTTTGTATGGGGCAGGAGACGTTGACGTTGACGAAAAAGAAAAAACCAACCAACGGAATATGTTCCGCTCTCGCTCTCTCTCTCTGTCTCTCTCTCTCTCTCTCTCTCTCTCACACTCCCAGCTCACAATTTATGCCAATAAGGAAAAAAAATATACCGAGTAATTTCTACAATGGGAATATTCTAATTGGTAATTCATGCAAGACACGAGAGAGAAGGAGTGAACCCTGTTTGAGGACCATTGGAGAAAAATAATTATAATTCTCTCTATGAATGTCAGACTACATTGGAGGTTTTGATGATGGAGACTTGTCCGAACGATTGGATTCTATACAGCTAAAGCAAATTCACTAACAAGAAGGTCTCTCCTCTCTCTCTCTCTCTCTCTCTCTCTCTCTCTCGCTCGAACACACACACTCTCTCGCTCAGCTTCTTGTGTGTTCCCAACACTTCGGTCTTTCTTTCCAGGATCCAGCAGAAGCAGCAGCAGCAGCAGCAGAAGTCGACGGAGGGAGATGGCCGATCCACAAAATCGATCAAAATGGAAGGGAACCCAAGAGAAGAGTGAACAGACAGAGCCACCGACGGCACTATTCCTGGTTCATGAGAACTCCTCACTCCAGCACTATACGTCGCTCAGAACGTAACTCACACTGCCTACCACAAGCACCAATTCTATCCAACAACACAATTATCGCATTTCATAAACCACTTTTTTCCCCTTCCTTTCTCTCTCTCTCTCTCTATTCTGTCTCAAAGTCTCATTTTTTTTCCATTACGTAAACTCCTAAAGTCCTAGCTCCTGTCCTGTGCTTCTAGTGTAATAGTAAATCCAGAGACACCCGCAGCCAGCAGCAGACTCTCTCAGGTGAGGAAGGGGGAAAAACAACAACTGCTATGCAATGCTGGACGGGTCTTACAGGCACTTGTACAGGTGACGTCGAAGGTGAAAGATGATCAGTTGAATCGTAAACGTAAACGTAATGAATTAGTTCACTAAATATATATAAAATACAATGTTGACTACAAATTATCCCCCGTTCCTTGTACTACTACGCACAAAAACAGTTAAGTTTGATAGAGGTAGATAGGTACCTACCAATGTACATTAGTACTAAATTCCTTTCGAAACTCGTTTCCTTGATAGTAGTGGAAGTGGAGTTGACTTTGACTAGAGGCACATGGATATACATATATGTATGTTATGGCCTACGTTCCTACCTTAGCGGTAGAAGATGGAGTGGAAAAACTACCGTAATCCGTGAACGGTGAGCATTATTAGAATCAGAGTCAGACTCAGAAGGGAAGGTATAATATAGTATATGTGCAGTTAAAGTGCTACTTTTGAACTTTAGACTTTGGCACAGGAGTGTTTTTTGTGTAGACGACTGGCCGTGGGATGGAATGAAATTTATGGAATGGAATTTTCTATTTCAAATCCAAGATGTGAGAGACGGTGAGGTTGAGTCATTGTCATTGATGATAAACCACTGCTGAGCACAATGTGTAGGTATAGGTATAATGTGGGTAGTGGGTATAGGTATATACCTAGTAGTAGTATGTTGGAGTGATGATGCTGCTGGAACTTTTTTATTTCTCGAGGCGATGTTCTGTGTTGGTAGAAAAACAAAACGGAAGTCTGCCTCCTCCTAGGCCTAGGGGGGCATTCATCAATTACGTTTACAAGAGAGGGTAGGTGGGGGGTTCAAAATCCATGTAAACGCATGTAAACGCCCTATGCTGGAGGGTGGGAGGGGGTTCAAAATTCGGAGTTTTTGTAAACGTAATTGATGAATGCCCCCTAGGTTAGTTCACACGGTCTATTAAGTATGGGTACATTGACTTGACACTACGGTTTATTTTCCAGAAAACTAGTTATTAGAATATATAGTTTTGGTGGAAACCTTTAGACGCTTATAGACTCTCTCGTCGTGTCCGCACTGTCTCACTGAGTGTCAACGTGTGAGCGGTCTCTGAAGATAGTCATAATAATTCCACGCTTTATGGTTATCATAAGGCATAAGGATGTAGATGGACTGGGTACATGTGTGTAGTATCAAAGGAGATTCTTGGTCATGTGTCTTTGGAGGATCTGTGGAGGTTCCTTACATGGACCTCATGTCCATACTTCCCTCACACACACACACACACACACACACATACATCTAGCACGAACGAACGAGGGGATGGCTATGGATTCTCTTATCCATTTTAGATTTCATTAACTTGACTCGATTACCGTGTGGCAAGCTGTAAGGAGGCAGGGGAAATGACTCTATGATTCCAATTAGACATGATCTGACAAAGCAGAGTATCGTGTAATTATGGGTTGCACATGTAAATTTTTATCAAAGTGTAGACACTTGGCAGACAATGAGAAGTGTGGTTGAGTGGCAGTATCAATGACACCATGTATGTAAGTCAGATGACAAGGGGAACACTCCCAAAATCTTAACAATGTACTGGCTGTCCGAGTCAAAGGCGAAACTATGGGACCCACGACTATGAATCAAATCCGTCTTTTGTCAAGAACAGTGGAGCTAGACAAGAAGTGCAGTCACTCTCTGTTCCACCACCAACAAATAATAATAAAAGGATACTTTATCAAGAGTCTCAAAAGGAATAATTTAATCGTACTTGAATTAGTGTACCTAGGCTCTGTGATGTGTTGCGGACTCGTCCCTGTACAAGACTAATAAGCACCAGACCATCTTGTACATGATATTAGTAGGGATATATTATTATTTCTTGCTTTACTTTTTGGTTCGGTTGGTCATCGACTGGTTCACTTTCCCATTGTACCTATTCTCTATCTCTTGTGTTGGTCTACTCTCGAGAAAATCTCATGATTACATTTCATACATGTTGGGAGAGATAAGACGGAGATGGAAAACAACATAAAATAAACCAACTGCAAGGTCCGATGGAATAGTAGATTGTATTAATTTATGGATGGTTGGAATGCTGCAGTGAAATGGGCGACTCAGTAACTTGGTTTGATCTCTGTGTCACTCCTTTTTATCTTTGTAGATGAGTACGCGAACTTACAAAAACCATTATGCATAATAAGTAGGTAATAATATATATTGTGCCCATAGTTTTGTTGCAAACAACAAGGAAACGGTTTTACGCGGTAACAACAGATTTCAAAACTGACTTTCATTACATAATTTACTCAGGTTCGTAACCCCAAAAATCCTTCGATTGAAGAAGTTCATATTGAGTGTGGAGATCATAGTCACCCAACCCAGGTCAAATGCTAATAAAGGTAATAACAATCCCTAAAAATGAAGCATTTCTGTAAATTTTGACCATCTCAACCAAAACACGAAACTTTAAGCAAAAATACTTCAAAGTATTAGCTTTCAATTTAAAAAAATCCTACTATCATAGGTTTTCTGCATTCGGCATTCCTTAAATGGAATTACTGGAGAATCTGTAAATCACAATTATTTCCCCATTAATTTATGAAGAAGATAATGATTGAAACCCGTGGTTACCCTGTAAAACCGTTTCATTGTAAGAGTAAAGTGTTTTTGCATGTACGTAAAACGTGTTCCTGGACTCGTTTCGCATTTTTAATTGACTCTGTATTACTGTTATTATTATTATAATATATGCGACGCTAGCAGCTTTGCGGACAGTAATGAAGATTGACTGACAATTGTCATATCCTTGTTGTTGTTGTTCTGTGGATGACATTGACAGTCAGTCAATACACGAGTGAAGCTCTCTGTGCATTTTATTATTATTTTATTATCATGCGCACAGTCCAGATGGTACATGAAGACACCACACACACGAGTTCCCCAGCTAACTAAATCAGGAAATTTATGAGAGAATTTAATACGGAGAAAATCGCATTTGCATCAGCATTTCAATCCATGATTTCATCCACTTCATAAATTCCCTGTAATAATAACAATAACAATAATAAAAATACACAGAGACACGCATTTATTTCAACCCCGTCATCATCCGCGAAAGACTGGCGCACTCAGCTTTTGTCGTCCTGTCGCTCGTCATATATTTTTGCCGACCACAAGACTATTCCGACTTCCTCAACTTACAATTATTATACTCACGGATATGTAATTGTATCCAGACACAACTCAAGTGTATGCCTATTACATGTTATTAGATCAGATGAGACTCCGTCCCCCTCCAACTCTACATACACACAGAGTGACATGAATATCTAATAAAATCCCATTAGGTATTTGGTTTTTCAAAAGTCTGTCACGCTACAACTGTCCGTCCCATTTGATTTGCTGCGAACCTATAATGACTATACTCGTAAGTTTCGTACTCGTATCAAATGTCCGACTTGATTTCATATGCATTCCTTTTCTACTTCCATCCCATCACTTCACACACACTCATTCATTTTCTTGATTTCTGACTTGAAACTCACTCTCGTCTACCTACGTAGAGTTGATTTCAAGTCTACATTTCGTAATTATGTACGAGAGGAATCATTAACAGGACGCATTCCTAATATTTATCTTTCCTGTAGACTGCGACAACTACTATCTCCTCAAGTAAAGTTTTTTTTCTTCTGGAATCACGACCTTTTTCAATTTAAAGATAAAATTCTCAACTTGAGCGATTGTTCAATTGTTGTTCCTATAGAACAGCAGCTACTCTCCTCTCTGTCTTGCAATACAGAATCCAGTGCTCATGATGACCACACTACCGCAGAAGCTTAAGATGACAAGATAAGATAGCCGCTCGTGTCTATATAGCAATTTGAGTAAATGTCGTGTCATACAGAGAGAAAAAGCTGAGAAAAACAACAATTAGTTCAATTAGATGCGCAAAAACTTGGTCTAGCACCAACACACACCTATATAACACTCACACTACGATAATAAAAATGGTTTTATAACTTGAGAGGAAAAATGCGTCTGCTAAATACACACTCGCTTGTAATTTTAACATGTTATTGTGCTCTGCGGCTGGCTTTTCCAATTTTATCCGTTCCGATCCTGAAGACTTATCAAGCTTTTTTTTGTGTACCCAAGTTGTCTCCTTGGTTCTCAAATGACCGTCACAGCCTATGGATCTGCACTGCAGTGCAATGTATACAGTCTATTATTTATGCAACAATCCTATTTCTATATGGGCATGTACACACAAAGTTATTTACTGGCGTTGTCATTCCAGACAGTGGAGTCATAATCTCGTAATGTGATACGCTACGAACCATACAAAATGCCGTGCAGAGTGAGTATTTGTACGAGGTGATACACGTATCTATGGAATTATTGTCAACATTACAACACCTAAATATTTTTCACTCCCTCTCTCTCTCTCTTTCTCGCTCTAAATCTGTCTCACTCCAAATGAAATGCCCTGTCGGCAAGATGATAGTTTGACTCTTGTGCACAATTACTACACGACGGCTACTGTCCTGCTGTGCAAGGCTCAAAATGTAAAACTCTCAACCAATGCATGTTTTCTAAATCAGCCAGCATTATAATGACTCTCATGAAACAACATTTTACCATAATAATAATATCAGCCTCTGGTGATTATGCTTATTATTATGATGGTAAAAGAATTCAAAAGCGGCTTATGAATACAAATAAAAGAAATAAAGATTTTGCACTTGAACATATTTAATAACTCACTCGACATACATAGTCAGCCCAGAGCGCCACGCACTCCTGAACTACACACATGCAGAGTAGGTACAGAGCAAATAACTCCCCCTCGAACATATTTTATCTGCTACAAATACAAAATTCCAACCATTACCTACACAATAACAACAAGATGCTAAATATTAGTCAAATATATACTAGACATAACAATATTTTGTGAATTCATTCAACGTGCACCGCATGTGGTGATTTTGTCCCTCCATCTTTTCTGACGGTGACTGTGAGCCGTATTTTAAATGTACTCTGTCCATTATACAGAGTCATAACTATTATGAGTGAAATTGGGATTTGTAGCCAACTCAGCTTTTTTAAGATGGAAGTCAGCCTGGTTGGAAGTTGGAATTAACCATGATAGAGCTGTCTAGTAGTATGTAGTACATAGTAGTTTGAATGCAAATTCTGAGGGCCCTGAGTACGTCAGCCTGTTGAGCTCGTCAATTACAGAAGCCGTAGAGAACAGTAAATGAAGTCATCTCAACTTTTTTTAATACTATTATTATCTGTAAGTGGAAGAAACCGAGTTGGAGGATTTTGGACGCACCACTTCAGAGTATACACATGCACACACGAGCCCCGACATATTATAGTAATGCACTTACGAATACGATTAGGTGTGCAGTTCAAACTCTGAAAAAGTTCAACGTGATAGACCAATGGGAGAGTGTACCCACTCATAGGACATTGTGTATATGTGTGTGTGTGTGTGTAGTTTGCTCGATGAAATTGGGTCGTCTTTTAAAAAAGTAGGTAGGTATGTTGATGTACTGTCTTGAAGGAATATATTTTGGAGCCGGAGTACTTCACAGTAAGTATAAACACACTAATAAAATGGGGTTTCATTCCTGTCTAACGTGTGCAGACTCTCAAGTTCTTGCGTGTCCGCTTTATTATTATTATTAGACTTGTAGTCAAGTAGGTAAGTCGGAATTCAAGAGAATGTAATAATAGTACTGAGTAGACTTGGGCACTACTACCCGACCCCGCATAGGCTTAACTCCTGAAACTTTCTTATCCTCACCGAATGAGTATTAATTTTTAATAAGTAAGTGGCATAGTTTTTTTTTAAAGTTCCGTGTGATCCACCTACCTCGACTATACATATACGTATAGAACTATATACAGTCTACCTAGATATGTTAGTATGCCTTCGTGCCCAAGCCCTAATCCTTGCAAAGGACTTATGTAGATATGCAGCACGACTGTCTTTCCAAATTCTAATCAATACCCTTGAACATAAATGTCAATGGCACGAGAATGAGAATATACACTATTTTAAAATTGTATATACGAAATAGTCATTTTCAAAGGTAGGAGTTTGCGTGTGAGGTGCACTCAATAAAAGAACGTGGAGCTAATTTTGGAACGTGTATTATTTTCTTGAAACAAATATTCATATTCATATTTTATTTGTTCCTAAGACGTGGAAGACCGAAAGAGAGAGAGAGAGACAGGGATGTGACGTTGTTCAAATTGAACGGAGAAGGCTTGTATACACAGATACAGCAGTCATAGTCTACTACAGATAGATGCCTATAGGGATAGTAGAAATTCTGATGGATATATTTTGAGCGTAAAAATAACCGTGAGAAAGAAAGAAGGAAATAGTTAAATGTAGCTCATGTAGTCTGATTGCCTACAAAATGAATTTATATGTACAAGTATAATGTATGGGGACTGTGGAGAATAAATTCACTTTATACGATGTGAACTGAAATGTTCCATTCATTTCTGCGTTGCGTAGGGCAAAAAAGAGTAAAACATGTAATCAAAATAACATATGCCCCCTCTAAGTTCCATTCCTATTCCTACTCGTTGTACAGTAATTGTGTCATAAAATGTACGAAAATCTTTGAACAATCTTTCTTTTACATTTACAGAAATAAAACAGTACATACACAAAACAAAATGAGAGAAAGATATATATATATATATACCTATATAATATCTCTCAAATTGCTCCCTGCTCTATGCACCTAAGTAGTTGCATACACAAGTTGATAGTATATATATACCTATAGGGAGTATTAGCGGTATCTCGATACTTAAGTAGTAGGTAGGTACATAAGAGCTCGTGGCAGAAATGCATTAATATGTCTAAACAAGTCCTATTTTCATATCCGCAATCTCCTTAATAAATTAATCCCCTCCTTGTTTTTGTCTGAGTGAAATGTATAGTAGTCGTTGAGCAGCAAGGGCAAAAGCCTGCCAAGATTATTTTATTAATTACAAGCAGGCAAACTTTAATTGTTTCAGAACAACTTACAAGAGAGCAGCTACTTTAATACTTTGCTCTCTCTCTCTCTCTCTCTTTTCGTATCTGTTCGGATATCCTGTAACATACAACGTCTGACGTCTAAACCTAAACTTTTGCACACACACGGCTGTAGACATGTGTGTGTACCTGTCTACAATTTTCCACTCATAGATAAGATGCAATTGAGTAAGAACATTGTTTTAATGCACAGTTTGCACAGGACAAAATGTCGATACAGAAATGCAAAAAAAAAGTACAAAATACAATTCAAATGCAGAGGAAGATAATAATTTCTAGTCAGCAGCCTAGCGATATGAAATGAACAAACTTTTTATGAGCCTCTAAATCTTAAAGGTCATTTCTATGCAAAAATCCACTCCCCTATACCTGAATTTCCTACGGAGGATTTCCTTACCAAACCTGTATTAATTGCGAAGATGTGTTAAGAGCCATTCTTAAATTGTCTCCTACAATTACACGGAAAGCCGCGGAGAATATTATCAAAGATAATAATTAAATGGAGCACACACACACACACACACACAAACGATTCCCTTCCACCCCAATCGTCTTGCGTACTAAGGACGTGCAATTAATTTAATATGCAAATAATTTTTACACGTTACATACCTACCTATACATGTACATACCTATATAGTGTGTATATACCTATATACAGAGGAAAGTTGACTCTTGGAGCTCAGCTTCCTCCTACCGTCATCCATGATTACAAATAAAGACAGTAACCTCAATGGAGAGTCAGTCAGAGACAGAGTCATCAGACGTACTACATAAAGGCAGAGGGGAATATTTTTAGCAGGCTCTCTGTAGTAGAACATGACTACATGACATGAGTCTCTCTCTCTCTGTCTTCCTTGATAAGGGCATGAGGTGAAACAGCTGCTCAATTATCAAGAAAAGATTAATAAGCGAACCCAACCCATATGTGTCTCGTAATGGACCGTCTCCCATTTAAGAAATCAAAAAGACGAGGAAAAAAAATCTAACCAGTAGTCAGGATTTTAAATTTTATACTATCATCATTAACGCTCTTGCAGACTATGACTCGATCATCGAAAATGATATATTTGCTATATTGCTATAGAAGTAAAGACCCCAACAGTGATTTATTTCTCCTAGCTCATCTTCGCAGTTTTAGCTCGTATCAAATACAACACTCCCCACAACATTCCATCTCATACATAGTGCGAATTTGATTTTTTTTTATTTGACTATTAGAACATGCCTATAGGTATACCTATCTTAGTTTTTTATGCAGTCAAGAAGCCCACGAGCTAGCCAATTTTCTTTTTTCAAGTAGGGATGCGGATTTGAGATTACATACCTAAGGTAGGTACATACTCCATACACCATTTACACACTACAGACTCGCTCTCGGGCGCTTATTTTGTGAGACAGATTCTGTTATATTTTGGTAAAGTTTGTTTTTGAGTAACTGGCACACGATCTACATGAGAGAGGTGTCCATGGCTGACTGGAAGATCCCACACAGTCAACTCTAAAGATGAACGAGCCCAGCTACGCCACATAGCGCCAAGTCGGTGGAAGCTCTTGAACTCGACGTCCATTAAACACTTTGTTTTCTTTCCGATAAGCTGCTAACGAATGTCGACATTTTCGAATGAACAACTTTCCACATTCAACTGAATAAACTGGGGAACTACCGATAATGGAGACGTCGCAACTCTTAAAACTATCACTAATTTCAGGATGAATCAACTTCTTCTTGTGAATCATTATAGGGAAGGTACACTTGACAGTTATGTACAAGGGAAACAGCTGTCACTCTAATTCAACCTACTCACAGATGTCCGTAATGTTTACACAATACGTTTTGTAATGAAATTAGCGGATATAACTAGGTATACGCCGGCCAGCCATTTAATTTTCGATGCGGCAACAAAGACTAGTACAAAGACTAAGACTTTGGTAATTCATTGAGTGCCCTAAACAAACTCTCTCTCTCTTTGACAGGCTGCAGCAGCAGTAGCAACCAACATCAAAGGTACGAAACAAAAATGTATTTAGTTATACAAGAGAATCTAGAACTATTCAATAGTAGTTGCAATTTAATACCAATTAATAATCTATAGGCTGGCTGTAGGGAAAACAATATGGGATGATTCATTAAACAGTTCTATTTAGTAAGTACATTTTCTTGGTACAGAATTAAAGCAATTATCAGACAGATCAGAGTGCCTTTAAATATGGGAATGGGAGCTTTATTGAGCTTCTTTCATCTCATTTTTATAAGCTTTAAGAGTTGCGTTACTTCTTATTTGGAATTGTAAATAGCCTCTTAAGACTTTACGTCTACACTCATTCAACAGAAATAGTCATCTCATTTACATATGTCATTGGGTGCATCGTCATGCAATTCAGTTCTGTATACCAGGATACATCTGGTCAATTAAAATTAAATGAGTATACAAATACAAACATAACCCTGGAGGACGGATCGTTTCAATGACGCCATGGAAAGCTAGTTTAAGAATTAACACTTTCTGCATTGCTTCGATCATCCTAAAACCAAGAGCAAGATCTCCAGTTTAGGTTTCATAGCTAAGAGAATATTGCTATTGCTTCTGCTGGTGTGTAGCTCAGAGTGATTTGAATTACTGACTAATCACAAGAAATGTTCGAATTCCAATATGTTCGTCGTGGCTTAAGTTGGGGAAAACTTTGAAATCTGGATCAGAGGAAAATTCCAATTTTATTTGCAACTTCCGAGGCAATCAAGAAACCACTATAGGCGTCTTCGTGAGAGTTACATTAACTCGCAGAGATGATTAACTCGTGGATGTGCTCGGTCAGTTTTCATCATGAGAATGGTGGAACACTTTGACTCTCGAGGAAGGGAAATGATGATGGGTACCCACCTACTAGTACCTACCTACGTGTCTTCTATGCGTAATGCATATCATTAAGTACGTGTAGCGGAGAAATCAGTGGGATCTATACTGGCTTAAGCACTCGTAGCTTAAAACAAGGAAAAGTTTATAGGAATTTTCGGATTCCTTTTACTTATGCCAATGATTCCATGAGCAGATTGGATTCGTTCATGCGTCACTACTCCGTCCATCGTAATTTAATTAAATAAATTTTATCAACATCATTTTCCCAACAACTTGATCGTATACAATTCCTTTACAGATAGAAAGTTTGACAGTAAAAAGTATTTCGTGGTATACATATAGCCGTTTATTTTATGCACTGATATATCGACACTAGCGAAAAAGGTACAAAATATTTCCATTTTCATTTATAGCCTTGAACGGCGGTAGCGTAGATACGTCGAAAAAAACGAATCTATTAAAATTATTAAAAACGTAAATTTTAAACATTGACGTGTTCTGTTCTACAGTTTTAACATGATACAATGTAAGTAAATACCTTTAAATGAATTGAGTAAAACGGATAACTCAAAATTCAAAATCATCTTAAACCAAATTTTACAGATTCTGACGTAAAATCTGATTTGTACTTGGTATTTGTATTGCTTACTGTTCTCATTTTACTCATCTGTGCATGTGAACACTAGCCTATAGGACAGCGACTGGGGCTCTAAATTTAAAATGTAATTAAACTAAGATCTACCACTAAAAAGTAGTAGTGTACAGCGATTATTGAATGATTTAATGGAAATTACCAGATTTAAAGTAATCCAGCATCGCTGGATTTGGAGTGCTGGAGGACTCATCGGACGTTTCAGTGGATAAGATTGCATCTGTGCTAGAAGGCTTTAAAGGAGAGTCCCAGGACCCTCGTGTGCCCCTGAAGCCACTCATACGTATTCATATATATAAGTATAGGAAAAGGAAGTTTCTTTTTTACGACATTCCCTGATCTTCTCTGTTGTTCTATTGCTCCAGTTTCACAATCACCCACACGCACAGATTACGTAAACATGCAGGCGCTGTATCGCTCTCTCTCTCTCTCGCTCTCTCTCTCTCTTTCTCCCCCAGAGCTCCAGTCAATCGTCCAACTTTTATTTTCACTCCCCTATCAATCTTTCTGGACTCCCAATAAAACTTGATTGTCAACCAAAGAGAAATAAATATACATCCGCACGTAGTCCACTTTCACGGAATGAAAATCTAGGTTTTATTACAGAGATAATCCCCAGTTCCTTTCACCCACTTTCTCTCTGTCTCTCGACTGCTCCTCAGCGATCCCGGTTTCCACTAAACGCTTTTGCACTCACTCCCCAAACAAGTAGAAGTAGTACTTGATCAGTAAACGGAGATAAATTAATTTGAATTTATATATATAGATATATGTTACACAACCACACACACACATAAACAGAGATTCTCTTCAAGACTAATATTTTCTCCATTCAACATGATGATAAACGGTAGTCACGTTCAACCAGCACACTGTCCAATTTAATCCCTAAATCGCTTCCTCTTCCTTCGGCTCTCCCTCTCTCTTTTCTCTCTTTAGTTTTCCCTGATCCTTTTGTACTGAGCTACATGTCTATTGTATACGAAGGAGCCGCTTAAGTGCTCAGTATGCACTCTCACAAGTTGACTCGCTCCGAGGAGAGAAAAATGCGAGACTGGGACAGAGTTTGTGGAGGAGAAAGTGGATGGGGTTGGAGTGGAGAGGACGGTGACAAGAATTGGGGTAGACTAGGGTAAGGAAAAACGATTTGAGAGTGAGAAATGTGGATATATCAATGGTTGACACGACTGAAATTTCCCTTTGCGTTCCGCACAAAGTATCTCCAGCTCACAACTACTGTAGTCTCTCATTGGGGAGCTGAAGAACTTGGTACAGGACTGAGCGGAGTCAGTCTCATCATGATGATACCGGGATGTTTTTACTCCCTGCTGCTGTGAGATGTGGCGTGCGGCTTAAAGGACAGGCGAGAGACCACGGAGAAAACGAGAGGTAAAAGCCGAGACAGAGAGAGGGAAAGAGAGAGAGTCAGGATGTGTCTATATAGGGACACCAAGTACGAGAGTGAGCTGCTTCGTCTCCCTCCGTTTCACAGTTCCACACTGCATACTCATAATAATATTTTGATGGAACACTTAATTCCCCCGTCAGAACGACTTGTTTTTGGGGCTCGGACCAGAATGCTCCTATTTATTCACTCGGACGTCCACACCAGGTACACACGACCGTATTAAGTACACACACAAGAACCGCGCGCTCATCTACGATGTGTTTGTGAAAGCTTTCAAATTCGAACGATGAATGATGATGAGATCATCGTGGCTCACCGAATTATGGTCTTTGCATGGGCGTACCTACTCTCTCTGTCTGTCTCTCTCTCTAAATTTCTAAATTCGACACGTACCTCCATGACCTATGTGTGTGTCTATGGAGCTCTTATTTCCCCATCCAACGAACTATACCCAGTCTACGTACCTACATATCCTCTACCAAGTTTGGAGTTCAAATCCATGTTTCAAGAATAATGTAATAGCGTGTGACGTAAAACGGTAAATACACAACAAACAAAAACTAGACTGTTTTTTGTGTGCATAATCTGTAATAACTTATCAACTGACTATGTGGAATCTCCTAATGTGGATGGATGGGAGCTTGCTGGTCGCACGTAAGGTTAGATGGCAACATCGTTTTTAGCCATGTATGTAGCTACTAATTAATTCAACGGTCGTCATATGACTTGATTGTTTCGGTCACCCACTCAGACTCTCTCTCTCTCTGTATATACATATGCATAAATGTGCACTCTCCATTATGCACAGAGGGAAAAGACCGAGGGAGCCGCTTCAATTCTGATTATTAATTCATAAGTAGTATTTTACAAAAGTTTCCGCAAGTTCTTTGTCATTTGTGTTGGTAGCTATATGTGGAGAGAGGCAACTCATTAATTTTTGTTTGAGGCATGCGACATTTCCGACTTGACTGAATGTGAGCTATCAGCATTTATATGATCATTACTAGCTTTCACGAAAATGTCAGCACAACAACTGCTGCTCAGCCAAAATAAAGCAGTTCTCGCGAGAGGAGGGATAGGAAAACTTTTTTGTCAATAAAACCATGAGTGTATAGGTATTTTCCCCACTCGGCACTCCTTGAAGGTTATTAAATTGTTTCAAGAGTTAAAATTAAAATAAAAGTTGAATGTATTCGAGTAATTACTACATAGAGGAGCTACGGCTACCAAGTGTCATGTTAGAACGGAGATCCTTTTACTTTGGTCATAAAACTGATTGGTGTAATAATAATAATAATAATTCCGTAAGCATATTTCCTCAACCCCTCGCACAATCCAGTGCATACAACACACTTTAGCTACTAAAAAGTTTTACCAATCATGATTTGATGATTGAATTTAAGAACTGTTGTTGCACATACACTCCCAATGAGGAAAAAAGCCAGTTCCCTTCCCTGGATTTATGTGTAGCCCAAAAAAGGAAGGAATTAAAGTTGTCAACTATTAGCATATTAAAACAAGTTTAATGTGAAGATTTCATTGAACGCGGACGGCATGCTCAAAAACTTTCAACTATTATTGGTAGGGCGGTAGACAGATTTTATGTGCCCTGCCATTGTGTTTGGAATTTTGGATTCTCTGGCGGTTTTCCTCCCAAAGTCCATGACCACCAAGAACTAAGACCAAGACAAACGAAATGTGCAAATAGATAAAAAGTTTTTGTTAGCTTCAGCGGTGACATTGGCGCTGACGTGTATTCGCTGCCAAGGTGGGTGTCGGGACACACTCACATACGGAGGACGTAATGGCAAACTGACTAGCTGTCAAGTTTGTACTTTTCCCAAAATAGTTTTTGAGTTTCCGGGCAGGCAAAATCATGACAAAAAAGCTACTCTGTGCTAAAAAATCTAAAGAGAAGCTGAAGAGGATGCAAAAGTATGTGTATAATTTTTTTTTAAAGCAGACTTACATGAATCCACATTACCCTTCTTGGTCAAGCTATTTGATAATTGGGCTGAGAAGGAGGGTGTCCGCTGAGGACTGGGAGTAGGTTTAATGCTAGCAGACTCTGATTCAGAATGATCTGTAAAATGAAGGCACAAAGAAATAAAAAAATCTCTTTCCACCTCTTCCATCCTTCTTCCATAGTACTCCCATAGCACTATGTAGACTAAATTTCTACAATTATGCATAATCAAGGCTTAGTTGTACCATGCTGTTGTTGGAGTTTTGTACATACATATATTTTAATTTCCATGGTAAATAATAGCAGTAGGGATAATGGTGGTAGTGGTGGTGGTGGCGGTGGTAGTGGTGGTTGGCGGTGATGGTGGGTATAGTGAGTGAGTGAAGCTGAGGAATTCCACGTGAGAATACATATTTAGAATTTAGATCATGTTAGGTTCAAGCGAGTGCATCCTACTTTATTAAGCTACAGAAGCAGTCTCTATTTGACAAAGGAATTTCTACGTGTTACACGGATTCAGGGACATTTTAACTGATTCTCGTACAGGTAATTGTATAATGCTCCAGAGAACCGCTCGTTTCACGTCCCTTCATTAATACATCTGGCAAATTTCTGCATTTTCAACCATTTTCTGTACAGTCAAATCCCCTTCATCTTCATTCTCATGATTCTCATCCAGTTCAACTCTCTCTCTCTCTTTCTCTCTCTCTTTCTACATCTACATTTCCCATTCTGGACTCCTTTTTGCACATATTTTATACTTGGCTTGCTACTTTGAAAAATCCTAGTAGCTAAAAATTGGGACTCGAAAAGCGATCTAAAGACATTTTCAGCATATGGGGCTTCATGAAGACACTTGATACTTTTGTGCTGAGTCATACAGACGACTGACGTGTCAACTGTCAACATTCTTTGGGGTGTCAAAATCTCGTTGTAGAAATCCTACAATTGACAGATCCCCTCTTGAACGGAAGATGTAATCCAGATATTGATATTTTGACAAGGGGAAAAAAGGGCGGGTTGAGAATTTAATGTATTTACGTACATACTACACACCACATCGTGATGCGGCACTAAATCTATCATTGTACTTCACAGAGGGCGAAGACATGTGTAGTTCGGATCTTCTGCATTTTGCCATTTATGTGAGTAAGTTAGTACGTACTAGTTTTTCTTAGCAGATTTTCGTGTAGTAACATGTTATAATAAAATAGCAAAACCATAACCACAGCCATAATTCATTTGAATCATTAAGAGATCGTCAGAAGGGTATAGTTGGCATGTACAATAATGCTATAACTTAGTGATATATTTCTTAATTATTTCTTATGGCAATTACTCATTTGCTTGGACGTAGAAGCTCGGTTATAAAGACTAAAAAAAGATGAAGCTGATCATCCTTACAAGTAATATTCTGGGAAATAGTGTTGAAAAAATGTATGCATCACTTACTTGCTCCGTTGCCTTTGAGACTACCACCAGGACTGTCGGAAGTAGTCTGTAAATTATGGGAGACAGGCCGGTCAGTTGAAGTAGTTGTACTTGGTGAATTAGAACCATTACTTAGACTAGGATTTTGACTAGATTGTCCCCCTAGTATATTATCCTCCCGACCGAAGACGGAGCTGCCACCTTTAAATGGTGACTTTAGTGACGGTGGCTTTGAACGAATTGAATTGGAGTCATCACTTCGACTGGAATCTACATCGTTACCCCACTGTTTGGAAGACACAGTCTTCCCCGATGTGACTTCTTGAATTGGAGAAATGCTAACTCCGGTCACCACTGTATTAACCAATAAATCCGACGTCAACATTTTAAACGATACAACATTTCCAAAATCTGACAATATTAGCTTTATCTGTACAATAACGGTAACGAAAAAAAAAGAGCTGCTCTTAACAACGTCAAAGGATCTCAATTTTAACAGTAAAACCGATATAATTACAGATATACAGAGAGTACGTAGAACAATTATTGTGTCTAACTAAATTTAGCATTTAGCATCCCCATAGCTGCGACATTTTGCTTAGTGAGTCCCTGATAGCGAAAGAAGTGATTCAATTCCCGTGGCCAAGATCAAAGATAGTTACTAGCATTTTGTTAACAGTTTCCATATTTCCGAAATGTAATTATTTTTCTCACATATGTATGTACAGACACGTGGTTATTGTAATGAAAGCAAAGCACAATCAATAGCAATACAGATAGGACAGCGCGCAGTGTATAGCATGAGTAAAGGCTCCCATAGTTCCATAACTGATTATTATTATTGTTATTATTAGAAGGAAGAGAGAGAGGAAATTAAGAATTTTGCAAATTGAAGATACAGTTAAACAAACAGGGTTACTCAGTTACTGTTACTCTCCTGTTTTGAATGGAAGTCAGTCGACGACCAAGAGATAAGAGTGCGGCAAGTTTTTACAATGACTAGAAAATATCGATTCTACATACACTTGTGTACGGTCGAGTTTAATAGGTCAGTTTATTCTGTATTTAGACGTGTGCGTGGAAAAGTACGATCAAATAATTGTATTTAATTAGGGCTGCATCATATACTACTAGAAAGAGAAGTGGGAAACATACAAACATAGCAACTGAGTACGAAGGAAGATAAGAATTGGAATCGAAGCCGAGGCTGTTATTAAAAAGGAAGGTGGGTAGGTATAGGTATAGCTATATATATAGGGACTAGAAGTAGTATGAATACATTGATAGAACAGCACTCAAAAGTGCACATAAAGAGTGATAAGGAAAATCAAGCCTTCGACAAGCACTTGTCAGGTTAATAAAGATAGTCACTGGAATGACTAGGAGCTTTGTGTGACATAAAACATCCTGGCTCAGCACCTCCAATATTATAGGAAAGCCCGTCACGCTTTCAATATTTCAACGCTCTCGTCCCATGTTCAACTTCCATATAACTGGAACCCAAAAAACACACCAAACAAGCCCACTGGATTGAATGACTTGAAACGTGGAAATAACGGAAAAAAATATTTTGCAATCCTCCTCTCCCTCTATACTTATATAGTCACTGTATATATAGCCCATTTAAAACTCGATTTCCCCTCAACGCAACGTGTTTAGTAGTAGTCATTGTAAATCCTTACAAGGCCCATAATTCAAATAAATGGGTCTCAACGACAGCATTTACTCCCAGGGAATTAGCATAATTAAGAGCACAAAATACTTAATTATTGGGGTTTAAAGTAAAGAAGGTAATTAAGAGCATGCTCAAAGCAATTCCAGTCCCACCACCAACAACAGCCGACATATACATGGTCCCTCTACTTTCTTTAAAAAATTATTAGTAGTCTTATAGCGCTTACAACTTCCAGCTTGTCACTAGACTTTTGTGACTCTACTCTACGAGAACACTGCTAGTCCGTGAGCATGCCTTTAGATGGTTGTTCCAAAGCAAAGTCAAACTTACCGGCTGCCTTCTTCTTCTTTTTGAAAAACGGCATGTTGAGCGGCATGTTAAACTGTTCATGCCTTGCACGCAGGACAATTGAAAGGAACTAAAAACTCATCCGTGGATGACGATGCCGATAGTATAATAAATAATAATAATCCAAGTGTAGTCAACTGAAAAACCTCTCCACACTACTACCGCACTGTCTTCCTGCGAATCATTTTTTTTTCCACACAAAAAAAAAAGAAGAGAAACCACAACAAAAAATTCTAGTAGGTAATAATTTATTTATTTCGAGTCTTCCAATGAATTAGACTATATACGGAAATCGGAAATTGGAGCACTCCCCGTAGCACTTTTACATGAAACTTAAAAAAATTGATTCCAAAGTGATAGAGTCGACGTCGAGAAGAAGGTACTTGGTCGTGTTGAGCATTTGAGCCAGCTGTAGGACTAATAGCAAGACCGGCTTTCCACTATCAGCTCAGCAGCAGCAGCAGCATCATCATCATTTTGTCATCCTCCACCGGATCCGGATCATCACCACCACCATATACCAGTTTGAAACAAAAAGAAAGAAGATGATTTTCTATTTTTTTGATGTAAATATTTGAGTTCTCACTAATTGTACTGTATATTTGTATCCCTCCTCCAGGGAAAATATGTGAAGGATCCGCAGATTGATTTTGTTGAGTGTCTATAGGTAAAGAGTAAAAACAACTTTTTTTTTTATTAGTCGGAGCACTATTGGAGCACTAGTGGAAGATACATAAGGACACAGAAACACGAGAGAGAGACACACATACTCGCTTCCAGCACAGCACACGGAGCCGCTCTCTCAGCTCTTGAGTTTCTGTATAGTGTGAGTCAGTGGTGAGAGTCAGGATGGGAGCTGTGGGACTGTGTGCTATTGTGTCGTATTGGTGGGCTGTTTAGGTAGAGCCAAGGCTGAGTTTCATAGTGATTATAACTTGTCGGACTTCGCACCTGCTAAAATATTCACAACCAATTACATGATAAAACCGATAACATTCCCCATGCCCCTTCATCCATCCATCCATCCATCTATCCATCCAGCCTTTATTCTTATGACTATAAACCAGGCCCGGTTTTTTTCTCTCTCCTGTCTCCACTACCTTCACTAGGGGCTATGCTCCTCAGTATATATATATATATATATATAGGTGCTCATATGTATGTATTGTATGTATTGTTCACAAACTGCTCTTTTACTCAAGAGTCAAAATTATTATTATCATCCTTTGAATCTGACACCGCGCTCAGTCTGACTGACTGACATTCATATTATAAGATTAATCAGTCGATATTAGGAGAGTCATGCATGATACTCCCGAGCACACAAACACACACAGACACACACCACCTATCACCACCTCTGTTTGCTCTTGGAGCTCTTCCCATATTCTATTATTCCCTATTCATCTCTCTCTCCCAGTAGTCCATCATATTAGATACTAGCCATCCAACTCATTGCCGCTTTAATTGCTCCCTGCTTTTCTCTCTGTGTTCCTCTCTCGACTCGAATCGCTTGACTTGACACTTGTGCTCACGGCTACTAATAATAAAACTTGGGGGAAATATATCAACAAATGGGTGTTTCTTTCTCAATTTAATTTTATATCATGTCTATTTTATTCTCTCGCTGTCTCTCTCTGTCTTTATCCAGCACAATGCACGCATTAAAACAAATTACCAGGATTACATGGCGAGGATTGCAGTGCGCTCACATCATCCAATATAAATATAATATTATCTGTACCACCGTCATGCCCAGCTACCCACCTCAACTACAGCACATTAGAGATCTCCAATATGTGACAAGGTAGGGACTTACTAGTAGTTAAGTAGTTAGAACTCGTCTGTACTATGTATATAAAGGGCCTATGCAGTTGTATCTTTGTACGTGTAGATAGAGGATATCTGGAAAACACGGCCGAGAAAACATTAAATGGAGCCGTGGTGCGTATATTTACACATGTTTTTTTATCCATTGTTCCTCTCTCAAAGACCACATGTAGGTACCTAGTAAGCACGTATAATAGAGATAGTGTCCCGTCCCATAATATCAAGTGGTCCATGAGCAGTTCTCTCTCTCTTTATTATAAATAAATTTGGTTCACTATGCGAGCACTAATCGGGCCTTTTCCTTTTGCATTACTGGAATAGTATATCGAGAACGAGAGGGAGTGGAAGCATCGACTATAAAAAAGAATTAATTGCCTAATTTAAAGATGATCTCTGTACTCCTTACAAATTGTTGTAATAACTATTTGTTTTATCTGAAAAGGGGGTAATAGGAGAGCTTCCCACCCGCTTTCCCGTTGACTTAGAGAAGTGTGTCTGTGTGTGTAGCTAGACTTCCTTTTCGCTCTGCTAGCCCAGGAAAACGATTCCATTCAAAGACAAGAAAAAAGGAGCTCCTTATAAAATCTCTCTCGCCGGGAAATAAGGAACATACATGGAACTATAGGCTAGGGTAAGGAGGGAATTACACAAAATTCCGTCGTTAAAGCACCTTTCCGAACACGTTTATAGACGAATGAGGAGATAGGTATTCAGAATTTGTAGGATAAACAAAATATTAAATATTTACAAGTTCAAAGAAGTTTGGATGGTGCTATTGAACCTGGGCTGGGGTGCTATAGTAAAGTGACTCCAGGGTTTTTTTCTAAAAATATTTTGAGAAGATCCAAAAAAAAAAGAAGAAATAAAGTGGTTCATATATTGACTACGTGGCTCGGTGGGATATATTTGAGTCGGGAGTTACATGGACGGTTAAGGTTACTAGAAGAGAAGAGTGAAGAAATAAATATATTCGAATCACCTAGCCTAGCTTTTGTACTCTTCCTCCGTCCCAACAGCCAGTTTGTACCAGCTGTAACTTACTACTGACGATTAGTGCCGGTCATAAATAATATGCTTTCAATTTGCACGAGTCTGTCGACTAGATCATCACCATCATCATCAGCATCCTCAGTGTACCCAACCAATCCAAGCCCAGTGTATAATATGTATATAGGCAATTTTTCACACACAGACACAGGTTCACTTCTTCTACTGGGACTAAATCTCTGAGCTCACTACAAATAAACTATACTCCACACTCTAAACCCTATCCTCATCCACTTACTTACATTTCATTTAGTCGAAACTTAATTGAAATATACGAGCTCACACCCCACCGTTGTTGTTGACTCCAAATTTATTTTACATCTGCATAGATTTCGACGCAAAAAAGTTGCAAGACAAATTATTTCCACTCACTCCCTCGCCACCTCCAACCCTACACGAATATACCTGCTAGGTTTATAATAGAGTCGAAAGAATGGAGCATCACCACTCACTCACATGTTACATTTAACCTCCATCCATAGATTTACCTTGTGGTGGGATTCAAGCACTTGCAAATCTCTACCTGCTCGCTCTCTATCTCCATCCCCCGTTTACCTAACCATATGCACGCTTCTACAGTCTATAGTCTACAGTGCTGTGGGTCCAAACCAATATATTCCTTCGGTAAATATTTCACTCTATCCTGTCCTGAGCTTCGTCGACATGCCCATAACGTCATCCCGTGTACATACACATAATATGTACATATGTGTATACACAGGTATGCACAGGATGATGTCTTAAGGAAGGATTTTTTAATTGCCTGAGCGAATATTGAAAGTGTGAGTAACCTCTAATGCTCTCAATGGAGCAAATTAGTAAACGGAGATTAGAAAAGCAAGGGAAGGAAATTAGGTGCTATTTTTAAACCAATAGTCACATCCTACTGCTAAAATACTGACTTTGAAATGTCTTCGCCTCCCCTTTAAGTCCAATCAGTCCTATCGCAATTTCGTAGGTAGGTGCCTACTTTTCTCCATAACTCATTAATACTTGGGTGATCCTTACTTCAAATCCACTCCAATAGCCCAAGAGATTATAGGACGTTTCTTTAAAAACGAATAGCTGTGTATCCAAAACTTTTAAATCTATTTTTAACTTTACTCCCCACTCCTATCCCTTTAATAGTAAATTGCAGTCCCAGTTGAATGCAAAAAAAATGAGAGAAATACACACCTACATACATGTACATAGGTACTTTGAACTTGAAAAACAATCGATATGGTGTCATAAAGTACGTAACTTCATATTCTCACCCAAAGTCCCATCAGACAAATCCAAGTGAGAATAAAGCCGCAATTGGCATCGACCGACCGACGGACGGACGGACGGATGGACCCAGAAGCCATTTGACCAGCCGTCAAAATCAAAGATACCCACTCCATATGTATGGAGGTATGCAACCATGAATACATTGGAGAGGAATTGAAATAAATTCCCATCTGACTGGAAGTCCCACACACACACAGACATACACACAGACACACACATGTCCTACTACTCTCAATGCTCCCGCTCCCCCATGCCTGTCTTATTTTGGGCAATGGAAATGCGAGCGAAGCTGAAATTGATTCCCAATGAATCAAATTAATGAAAAATTATTCATTTCCGTTTTACTGCGGCAAGCTTTTTCCCCTTCAAGCAAGCTTTGCTCCAGCCATCATCATCAAAAGGAAGGGAGACGAGACGGAGAAAAGGGTAATACGGGTAACCCGATATTGTATAAAAATCTCGTAACTATCTCCTTGTCGTTTCCACATGAGAGAGAGAGAGACTGAGTGGATATCAACATTTATTTATACTGGCAACCCAAATTGCATTGTCATGTCATACATAGGTGGGTACATACATGAGAAATATGTATTATTATTAGCAGTGGATAATAATATGCAGCGAGAGACCCAATGGGCCTATTTAAACCGTATAAAATCGGAGAAACTAAATAATAAAAGGGGGAAAGAAAAAAAGAAGAAAGTTGAAGAGAATTATGACTTGGAGAGGATCGGAAATTCGGAAATGACGATGCAAATGGCTCAACTACACAGGAGTCAAATATATGTATGTGTATTATGATGAAGATGGAAAGGAATGATATATTTGCTAGATAGATTTTGTATTCTTGACTCCGTCCTTCCCATTGAGTCGTCAGAATTAAAAGAAAGAATATAATAATTATTGTTCAGGAAAGTTTGGGAATGTGTGGAGAAATGTGTGTGTGGGGAGTGGGACAGTACATATGTATCTACATACAGTACGGCAGTGCAGAGCCCACATTAGACTCCCAGAACACATGGACGGAGCTCAATAACTACCAGGAAATAACAACATATGAGGACGATGTAAGTTATTTAGGAGCTTGAGTACAATGTATGAATATACATACATGCATGCGGAGGAAACGAAAGAAAATAATCAATATAATTGAACATAAATATTGTAGTACTTATCGGCCTTCGGCGGAAGAGAAAACCTACAAATCAATATCCTTGTGAAATGGGTGATAGATAGATGAGCACACTACGTCTTCCTCCTGGCCCTCCAATCGTCAGCTTGACAATTTTCTCTCTCTCTCTCTCTCAATATTTATTTTTTAGGCTAATCAGGAGGAACCTCGACACAAGTGAAAGTAACACAAGTTTCAATTAATTGATTTTTTTAAAGGTTATCCAATGGAATTCTTTTTTTTTAAGGAAAATCCAATCTATGTATGTCTCTACATATGTATGTAGGTACTCTCACCCTCTACACACATGCAATCATTCCATGTCCAGGAATGGAAAGTTTTTGGAAGAATTTGCTCTCATCAAACGTCCCGGTAGGGAGCTAATTGTAATTAGGTCTACACTTCCATTACAGACAGTAAGAGAAACTACATGGAAGAGGTCCACAGAGTATCCCAAAACTTTACAGCTCACTTAATTAGATAGAAAAAGTTATTAAGATCCGCTTCCTATTACAAATTAGATTGTTTTCGTCGTGTCGTCTTTAGAACGATTTCCCTCCATTTCCTTGGAGTTATTCTCTCTGTAGCTCCTCTCCAACCGACTCACTAGTATGTTCCACCTTATGTAGTAGTTCTCGACTGCGGTTTCTATTTCGATATTCCTTTCTCTCTATACATTTCTATTTCCCCTTCTCAAGACAAGTGTTCTTCACTCTCTCTCTCTCTCTCTCATTCTACAGACATTTCTCGGACGGTTGTTCTCCCTTGTTACGAGAGTAAAAGTTTTTTTCCCTTCCTCTTCACCATACAGCCTACACAGAAGTACACATGAGATGATGGAATTCGGAATGTAGTGGATTAGCTTAAATTAAATTATACTGACATCACAGGGATCTAAATAGACAGCTGTAAAAAAAAGGAGAGGGAAGTGGGAATGAAGACACTTGATGACAGACGGTTGAGTAATGGTGTCCACAAACACACGTATCTAGTATCAAAGAGACACCTATCTCACGGAGGTGGGTACACCCCATAGACACCCATGAATAGATATAGATATAATTATCTATTATCTATGAAGGAAGCTAAAGGAGTGGAGTTGAGGAGGGAAGAAATGATTTTCATCCCAAGTGAAAGTGACGGATGTGCATATAACGGATACAGTCCCCAGCAGCGTGTCTATTTCTCTGTCTGTCTCTCTCTCTGTATTGTAATTCCAAAGAAGAAGATGAAGAGAAGGAGTGTGTAGGGTCTACCTATGTACTGGAGCTTATTAAGGACACTATCTGAGACTCCACTCAGTGCACTCAATGCGACTCAATGTGTCCGCGTCATGTGCTTCCTTTTATTCCTTTTCATGCCATAATTTCCCTTCCTCATGTACTTGATGATACTATACACTTTAGATGGAGAGAGACTTATATATTCAAGGATTCTCCGACCAGTTTATCACGTACAAATTTTCTTTACTTTTTTCCTTCACAAAACACACTCACTGAGAACTCATTCCTGGCCCGCGTGTGCACCTCTACTAAGTCTTTTTTTATTATTATTACTCCATTCCGTATATCCTTGGCTCTGGTTTTGTAGTATATATATATATATATATACTAAGAGTAAGTTGTACTGTCTATAATAAGACACCCTGTAATGATGTGGTAAGGGTAAGTAACAACTCGACTCGTGTATGTGGGGAAAACTATAGGACAAGGAACACGTTTTTTTTATTATAGTTTTATAGTTGAGGACGGCTGTGTTAATTCTCACTGAGACTCAGGATAAGACTTTGAGAGAGAAAAGTAAAAGAGCCCCGAAGAAAGTCGGGGAGGATTGAAGATGATTTAATAATTAAATGTGGAAAATTCCTCGTCTTACTAACAAACGAAGTTATGCAAATAAATTGTATCGACCGTTAGTTCTTGTAACACATCTTACTATGAACACAGACACAGACACACACACACAATCTGGATCCTATGCACATACCTATGCAAACCCTCCTTCCTTCCTTCCTTCCTTCCATATCGTTAGTCAACTATCCCTATCCTCCTAACGCCTTATCCTCTTTGCATGATTAATACGGGAGGAACTACTACAGACAGAGAGAAAGAGACAGAGATAGAGAGATACAGAGAGAGAGAGACGAGATTTTCAAGAGCAGTAGACCAGACTAGACCAGAGCCAACGAGACGAGACACAAAACTACAGAAGCAGACCAAAGGAACAGTGGAAAGAGGGAAACACACGGGAAAAAAAAGATCTCACAATTTTAATCCAAACTGGAGTTCTTCTGCTCCCTTGAACTATTTTCAAAGATAAAAAAAAAAGATACGAGCCAAATTCGGCAGAAATAAAAATCTATATTGACTTTATTCACGGCGCTTTATTACAGAGACAGTGCACACTCCCTTGAAGATCCTCCCAATATCCCAGCCCAAAAGGCTCGGGAGTAGTACACTTGATAGGTGTGTAGGATTGTAAATGTGTTTTTATGTGAGCAATTATATCACGAGATACTACATGTTTAAATTTTTAGTTGTTTCCCGATGAGACCCCTTGTAGTAATATACATAGGAGTATATGGATCACACAGGGATTAATTGGGACAACTATATCTAGTGTCCATTTGGGTTAGAATATGAAGGAATAGATCACAAAATACAGACTTGAGAGAGAAAGAGTGAGTTAGAGAGAGAGAGAGAGAACACTTTTATTTTTTTTTTACTAACAATTGGATGAAGTGATTGAAGGAGTGAAGAAAATCCGTTGTAGCCAAGTAAGCCGGTAAAATGTTTCATGTGAACTTCCCCACATAAATCTACACCACAGCACCACTTTTTTTCTCTATATTTTCAAGTACAACTCTCCACTCGACTAGTTCACTGGGACGAGCACATTCTCCGTAGACTTGGAAGGAAAGTTGGTTCTGTTTTATTTTGTGTCTACTTGGGATTCC
This sequence comes from Dicyrtoma fusca, assembly GCA_034695205.1. Lineage (NCBI taxonomy): Eukaryota > Metazoa > Arthropoda > Collembola > Symphypleona > Dicyrtomidae > Dicyrtoma > Dicyrtoma fusca. The sequence continues at coordinate 16,230 of JAQFZC010000258.1, read as the reverse complement.
AACTCTGAACCCTGAGGACTATAGACGGGGAGAGAGAGAGAGACCGAGGAGAAGAAGAGAAGAAGGAGACGGAGGCTAGGACGCTGAAAAAGAAGAAACAAAGGAGGCGAAGAGCGACAGAGAGAAGATAACTTGTAAAAAGAGAAAACTGTACTAACTGACTAGTACCCACTTATGTGTAGTGATTGTCAGGACTGACAGGAAAAACTAGAGGAAAATCGTTTCGTTCGGCTCTTCAGTTAGAAAGGCACAGAAAATCATACACATGCACACGCACTGGTTTCCTTTCCTTGTTGGTTCCTTCCAGCTCTTCTATTCGATTCGGTTTCCTCTGTTTATAACAAAACTCCGCTCAACCGACCGGTGTTTCTCTCTCTCTCTCTCTTTCCATGAGTGTGTGACTCCTCGGCCTCTGAACGTGTACGTCTGAGAACGTGTCCGCGGAAAAGTATCTATCAGCTGTATTTTTGGGCCGGGCTCTAGTTTTACTTTTACTTGTGTGTCCTGTCCTGTATGTACGGCCTTGTTGTAGGTGTAGCTAGAGTTACTTGCCGTCGAGTTACTCCACCTAAGGTTGTGCTCCATGTAAATTTATGCTTACTTGTTTCCCTGGTCTTATGGTCTCCCTGCCTGACTGACTGCCTCAGTGCATGCATGCACCCATCTGCACTCTACTTTGTAGCCTTCTCTCAGACTGTAAACGGACCACCTCGTACTAAATACATACACGAGCATAGAGCCTCACTCACGTACTTTCATTCTTTCCTACTACTTTCGTTCAGTGTGTGTGTGTGTGTGTGCCCACATCCAATCCATCCATCTACCCAATCCACCTTTACCTTTGCCACTATGACTTCCTTTATACCTCAGCCCATAGCTTATGTAACTCCCTCGTAAACTTATACCTGAATGGCAGTTTCGTTCCAAGTCCCTGTGGTACGCCTAGCACATGGAATTCAACTCAGAATAGATCAATCAATACAGCCCACTGAGCAGCGTTTTTCGCTTACGAGCGAATATGTATATTTTATGTATACTTGTATACGTGTGTGTGAGTGTGTTTAGATACACCCATGTAGATACCGACTATAGACGCGGAGGCTTGCCACACTGTGGTGACGATACAGAGCCTAAGACGACTAAGCCTGCCTGTAGAAACATACCTAGACAGACACTGAGCCAAAGACTGCAATAATTCTAGTGGCTGCATAAATTTTTCAATGATTGCTAATAGCCGGAACCCATTAGGAGTCAATGAGGAATTAGCTGGCTAAGTGAAGGGTGTACCGGAATAACAATGGCACTTCTCCGTCTTCTTCATCTCCCACTTCTAGCTTTCTTCTCGGGGGGTTTCTCTCTCACAATGTCCTCAGTGGACGGAGTCGAGAAATAGATACTTGAAAGAGCGATTGAAGAGAGACTTGGCTACCTACTTGTGTTTTATCTTCTCCAAGAGCTGATCTGATTTCCCTTTCCCCTCCTGGTCTCGGGAAGAGTCCTCCGGAGAGAATAAAAGTTGATCTAATGTGTGAACAAGGCACCGCCTACTAAGAGCCTCCCTCCCGTACAAGAGTAAAATTACTGCACAGTTAATTACTTTTCAATGGTGAGGTACTCGGAAGCTGACGTGTACGCAAGGAGAATTATCCAGTGGCCATGACAGAAATGAGAGAGAGAGAGAGAGACACAGAGAGAGGAAGGACAGGGAGCCTGACAGAAGATCCAGAGTAAATAGGAAATATCCCCGTAAATAGCAGAAAACTTGGTTCCCATCCACTTGAGCGGAGGAGTCAAGTGAAGTAAGTAATAGAGATAGATCTTCACTTGTTGTGTGTACAAATGAAACGATAACTGCAATGATGCTTTCTACCTCTAATCTAACTTGAGTAAGGGCTCTGCATATGTACACATCCCGAGCACAACAACATCCATGGACCCATTCCCTTCTATTAGATTACCAAACATTACTCCGTCGCATCCTGAGAAGAAGGACAGGCGAGGATGTTGGGAGTTCGTGTCAATCTGTGGCTTTCTTTCGTGACCATATGTACACTCTTTCAATGTTATTATGCTCTGTTATTAGTTTGCCCTAACCTAATCATCCGAATCAGAATGACTTCTCTCAACATGCTTCCCTGTCCATCCCACAGAGCAGTTTCCTCGTAGTAGTAGTAGTAGTATTAGTTGTAGTAGTGGGAATAGTATACACTCTATAGGTGGGATGGTTGTTTGGCTATACATCATGCGGTGGGTGGGTTGGACGGAGGTATGTGGAGAGTCAGCTGGAATTTTCTACCCAAGACTGCACTGCACTGCTCTTCGTAATAGCCCTCTCGTCATAATAATATTGTTACCGCTATTTGTAGACCATAGTGAGATCGTTACTATGCATTATTCTGACTGCGGAGATGGAACGAGGAATGATGATGATAACCCAAGTACGTCAATCAATGAGTGCTACGTACACGTACGTCTCCCCGCTATAGACTGTCCCTATACGGAGTCTAAATATATGATGTGAGCATGAGCTGAGCATGCTACTGAATACTATTACGAGCATTATTATGATTGAGGCGAGAGAATGGGAAGGGAAGGCGAGTGAATTTCACAACTACAACGACCTCCTATTAACTAGTCAAGATTTTTTTTTCTACATGCCTTTCCACGGCTCCTAAGGTCTCTCAGTCCATAATGTAATATATCATAGAATATTTGAGACTGGAGTTGCAGTATGTATGGACCATGATCAAATATTTACTGATCGTAATCTTGGGTGGTAGGGTAGTTTCACTTTGTGCACATGTAAGGTTTGTTTTTAGCATCAAGTCATGAACTACTTTATACTTTAGACTTACGTTGGATCTGGAAAATATACTCCTTTGCTTTTTCTCTCTCCTACATTCCTTTCCGCAAACTGGAATGGAAGTATAGAGACTAGTAGTGCATGCCGGGGCTATATAGGAGTGGAACACGAGTATAGAGTGGCACACTGCTGATGAGTAATATACGAAAAATCCTTATGTATGTAGGCAGATAGTCACTGTGATAGTAGGCACGTCGTCGACGCTGGCTTGAGATTTCAGGACCTCTCAGTTTGAATGGAGTTTGAGATGTACTTTTGAGTTTAAAAAGAGCAGACGTGGAGAGTCAACGCTCAACGTACACTGGGTGGGTATGTGAGGGGAAGAGTGAGTGAGTGTTTTGCATGAATTTTCAGCGCGTACTCATTAAAACGTACAAGTTTAATGTTATTTCATTTGGTGGAAATACAAGGCAAGAGTGGGGACAGCACTGAGAGGAGGAGTGAACATGAAGGGACAAATATCGTGCAGTCAAATGGCACCGGCAAAGTCACACACACACTCTCCGTAACTTTTCACTGCCTTTTGCTACAATCGACTTGAAAATTTATGACAGTAATTACCTCAGTAAGAACTGCTTACGCGCGGAGAGGGCTCTTCGGAAGGGGAAACCACGGTAATAGTTTCTGAGGACTTCTTGGGCCAGAAGTCTCTTTCCTTCACAGCATGGAAACAAATTCAATGAAGCTGAGGATGACAATCTGTTGGGTTCGTTCTTCGTATCACAACCTTGAGTAGGACAGTCACGGATTCTGAGGCCTTTGCCGACTATTCTCGGAGCAAAATGTATGTAGAATGCAAGACTGTTAACTTGCCTGTCGTTCCTAGTGTTTACTTGATTATAATTACATTTATCTATCTCACTATTTCCTTTCCAGCGAATCTCGCCTTTTCTCTCCTCTCGTGGTACTACAGTTACTGATTGGCAAGATAATACTCATGGGTATGTTATCTTTTTCATTTGTATTCTGTCGGTACGCAAATATGGCTTGGTAGCTTTTATGATATCGGCATTTCTGGCATTCGACGTTCTATGGTATCCTCTCGTCGCGTCAAGCAGTGGTGAGCAGTGGCACACAGTCGCACACACACACACACACACACATACACAAGAAATGTTTCTCCGCAAGAGCCGCCACCAATTTCTCTGCAGGGCATTCAATGTTTAGTTTTCTGTAGTCAGTTTTGTACTAGAAATGTATTTGTCTCCTACCAGAACCATAACTACCAGACTACACCAGTCATTATACAGAAGAGTGGAAGTACATTGTGCAGAGAGGAAGTTCCATCATCAAAACTCTCGTCGTGCTTAAGCATTTAAGTTGAACTCAATAAGGTTTCTAAACGGATGGATGGCGGTTGTGGTGGAGTGTAGTACGGACAACCAACAACCCACAGACAGTCAGCAACTCGTCAAATCAAATCAACTCTCACTTTAATTTTTACAGGCAATTAAAATCTCTATCTAAATAATTGACTTGGCATGCTGATTTATCTCATTCTAATGCTGCTGGGTCCTCGTCGTCGTTGACGTTCGGATTGTCGTCACATTTAGTGGAACACACAATTTTTTTTTATCACAATGGAAGTTGAAAGTAAAATAAAATGTAACAACTCCGTACCTCCTGATATTTATAGTTGGCACGTCTTATTGAGTATATAATTTATGATCATCCCAGCAGTGCCACTCACAGATCAAGCCGAGCACCAGACTCGAGTACTGCAGTCAATAGTCAAATAGTCGACGCTTCTAAATTATTGCTTCGTCTACTTTAGTCAACACTCCGGATCTTATCTGATCCGTGAAGAAAGGTGTAATGGGCAACGTTGGTGAGGTGAGAAGTCCACACTCGTTCGAGTTTGTATACAGTCGGTCTGTAGTACCTGAGTGAAGGATGATGCTTCTTACTCCAGAAGCACAAGATGAAGAAGAAGACCACCTGGAACAACTATCCCAGCAAATCACTTGGCCACGATTTCATGGTCTACTCTCTCGCCTTCAGGACGTACACAGAAATACACCAGAGCACTTGCACGGCACGTATACGTACATGTATGGACCACTGCTCTTCTTACGTAAAGAATGCCTTGATGGGGATTTCAATAGTCGATTCTCTTGAATTTTTTTTTCTTCAAGTCGTGCTGCTTTGTTTTTTCCTCGCGTTATGCTGTATTTAGCTGGAAGAGTCGGGACTGATGATATACGCGAGTGTATCTATGTAAGTCACTGAGCATTTAGCACCCTCCTCCCTTATAATATGATTCCTTCTTCGGGATTTTTCACCTCACACGTGCAACCAGAGCACACGAACGTCCAACATATATAATATTTAGTGGAATGGTCCAACTCATTCTCACATGCATATAAACTCACTCATAATTATTGTAATGAGTGTTACTGTGAAGGACACAAGCCATTAGCTGAGAGTGTGAGTGTAAGTTGGAAGTGTGTAAAACCCTTCTAGCCAGTTAATGTGAGGCAGCAGAAACAGAATCGAAGATGAGAGAGAGAGAGAGAGACTTACTGTGAGTGTTAATGGTTTGAGTCGTCGTAAGGTTTGTCAAAGGAACAACCTTCAAGACCATAAACCGATCACCAGTTGATTGCAAACACTCGAAACGCTTTGTCTTCTACTAGAGATGTTGTAGGAGTTGGAAAGGAGTCTCTCTGCAGCTCTCGTAGCTCTCATTACAAATGTTCGGGAAAACAAAAATTTACACCGTCAAGTTCTAAAAGAGTCTCTCTGTCTCTCTGGTCGTCTTCCTTCTCAAGGAGTTGCTTTTTGGAGACTTGGAGACACAAGACTTTGGAGAGATGGATGGATGGATGGATGAAATCAAAATCCCTTCTGCTCCCTGGAAATCGTATGTAGCAGAACAGGCTAACCTTTGACAACCAAGAAAACCAAACTTGTACACGAGACAAGAGACTTGCATGCCGTTCATAGCACACACTTGAGTATCAACTCATTTCTATCTGACAGGAGAGCTTTTGCACTGTCTCCTCTCCACTGCTCCCACAAAAACTTATACCATTAGACTTCATTGAACATTCACTGACTTACTAAGTACATATTTGCTTTATTTTTCTGCATGTGTATAGATTATAGGGAATAAGGAGTCGAGTGTGCTCTCTGTCTAGGAGCTATAGGTAGGGACATGCCAAACTGCAAAGTAAGTCGAGAAAGGCACGCACGCACCCGATACGCACGCCGTAGCCAAACCATCAACCATCCCGTCATTCCTACAATGCAATGGAGCCTACACCATTGCATTGCCTCTCCTATGCTTATCCATAGAATTTATTTACAAGGACTCTCTCCTCCACACATGCATCATATTTTTCAGTCACTGCCACATGCATCGTCAACCTCAGCCACGAACAAACTACATACAAAACTGTCTATTAGTGCTCTATCTGTATCTCTGGTGGTTGTATGAACGTGCTTATCACTAATTCATATCTTGTATAGAGTAACAGTGAGTGAAGTGAGTCCTCGCTTATTCTATCATCTGCCCTGAGCTTCACCTACATTCCTTCCTCTGAGACTTGTGTGATTGCGAGGATATATTATAGGCTCCACTGCTACGGCCTCAGGTACCTCCAATTCAGTCAAAGGTTTTAGGTAGTTTGGGGCGACGGAGACACAATTCCCATAAGTATTTTGTATCTCAGCTAGGTAAGTACACAACATCACATTATCATGTATAAGTTATGTTATTTAATTTCATTTTCAGTGGAGGAGATTCGTCAAGAATCAAACCTCGAGTCTCTCTGTATTGATTGACGTTCTTTTTCTTAACTATTAATTTTTCCTCATGGATTTCTTGAAATCGACGTGGAAGGGGGGCTTCTGTGGCAGCTCTAGCTGGGTAGTGGTTCCCTCCAACTTTTACAGCTCTGACACCTTCCACTTGCACACGATACATACATAGGTAATTCCAATCCTACGATTTGATTACCAATAAGAGCAAATTACATCATGCCCCATATATTTATGAATCGAACGGATTTGCTTCTCTCCTAGGTTGATTACTACAATGACTTTTTCTCAATGACATTATCATTGCAATTCCAAATTACTATTTGTATTTATGAGACCGGTCATCCTTAATTTACTTTCCTTGTACTCCCTCGTCCCTCCTGTTTTATTGGTCTATATAACTGTCTCTGCCGCTCAAGAGACTCTCCTCACCGGTGCTGCTGCTGGTCGTCGTAGTCGTAGGACTCATTCATTATGCATACCTATGCGAGTGACTCCATCCTCAAAGAATAACCAAAGGAAACCTGTTGCCTCTCATCTGGAAGCTTGAAAACTTTTTGACTTACCTTCATTTTATCCATCTCATGTATTATGAAAGTAAAGTATTTCATAGAAAGACGAGTACTAACTGCTCTACCGTATTCCCTTCAATACCTTGGCATCAGCCAAGCCTCTTGCTCAACGGATGGGCATCGTCAGCACTACACTGTAAGTCCTGCACACACACACACTCACAGTCGGGTATTTTTTTTAAAAAAGCAGACAAAATTCAGAGCAAACCCAAGAGTTGAATCTATCTTGACGTGCAGATGATGGGTTAGCAAATACGCACACTGTACTCGCAGCCCTGTGTGTGTGTATTTAGTGTTTTTTTGTTTGTTTGATTGCAAATCACCACTCAAACGTGAGGAGACCATGAGAGAGGAAAGGGATAAAAAATTAATAACTATAGGAGTACAGGGAAGTAGATAAATGCTTTGAAATCAAAACGTAGGCTTATGGATGGATTTCGCAACGCTACTTCTCACAATCAGAACCTACGAGAAGGGATTTCAAAGCCTACAAATCACGTCAATTTGTCAATGTAATCAAGCAAGTGTGTGTACGTACAACTTACAGAGGAGACCGTCCCACCTTGCCGTATAATTTATGATGAACATTTTCAGATCAAATCATAGCAGGATTGTAGAGCAAGAAAATCACCTCTTTTCCAACAGCAGCAGCAGTAGTGTATAGTATAGAAGCTGTTGTGTTATTCAGAAGAAGCACAACAAACTTCTTGTATCCTAATGAACATGATATGATAGGATACCTCTTCCCAACACTATACCCAATTCGCTCATTAGTTGAGCGTGAAAGACAAAAATATTCTGGTGGAGTTGAGTCAAGTTGAGTTGGTGGCCTTGCGTCTGGTATGTATATGATACTTGGAAATGGCACAACGATCATTTTTTTTTCTTCTTCTTCTTTGCAGGCATAGTTGACTGGAAGCCAGCAAAAGTACACAACTCCAAAGCATAATTATAATACCTATAAACACCTATCAGCTTTCGTGTAGTGAAATCTTTATTATATGACTATAATAACATTATTACGACTTGAAAGGCCCTAGAATCAAATTCTTTAGGAGTTTCACTCGGGGACCTTGTTACACATTACCAGAGTGTCACATGGCAGTTGTCACTCTTTCGCAAACACATTCGCTCTGTTAACTGTGTGTGTGTTGGTCCTCTGCTGTGTGTATATGTATATGTGACAGGGGCTTTTTTTCGTCTCTGACTTTTAACTCGGTAGATTGAGGCTACACATTCAATTGTCACATCATGCACGTCCCCGGTGACCCATGACCAATCTCACACAAGTAAACATTAGATTTAATTCTATGTAAAGAGTAGCAGCACACGCTTCGGAAATCTTCAAAGTTCATCTAGCTATTTACCAGGGAATAACAAAAGCTCATTTTTATTACGAGCCTTTTTAGTTTTGTTTTTTGTCCTTCTGCAAATACATACATACATAGAAACGGTGCGGTGGAGGGAGCCGGTAGACGAGCGGTGTGAGTGGTAGACTGTCCATTATCTCTAGATTGTACCTACCCACAAACTTTTATTTTTTCCCATTCAAACAAAAGCTGTATGCCCCACTGCTACAAGGGATAAAAATGAATTAAAAGAATAAAGATAATCACGAGTGATTATAGTACAGTTTACTACTATTGAATTATAATGTGACTATAGAGAGTGTAATGAGTAGACAAGTTAGCATTTAATTTTAGTACTAATCTTGACTAATTCTAAGGTAGTGACTAATTAGTTGCCACTACAACAAAGTAATCATTTTATGTTACAGTGGGGACGTGACGTACCTAATGTACATATGTATAATAATAAATCATGAGCCAGTGTATGTACATAGCAAGCCAGGAGGTGTGGAGAGTCACTCTTTGGTGAACTTGATTTGGTCTGGGCTCTCAAATGAGAGTGTGTAGTGTTTAAATTTTTCCCAGAATAGATAATGTATGAATTGGAATTTCACTTGAATTTTAAAGGACTGCGAAAAGGTGAAGGAGCTTCAGAAGTAAAAGAAGTCCAACCAACCTCAGCTCAGGGAGGTAGGTTTGGCGGTATAGGGATCTTTTTTTTTTGCCGAGCTATACTCTTCGGTTCTTCGTAGGCATATATTATGTCTATGAAAAATTATTTACATGAAATGATCACACATTACTACATACCTGTCTGTATATTATCTTTACACTTTTAAATATTTGGAACGGACGCTGTTAACTCGAACAGTACACACTACCTTTATGACGTAGGATATGAACTATGAAGAGAGTGAAGGAAGAAGTAGAAGAAGAAAAAAAAATGTTTTATTTTAAACACTTCATACACGCAGGTGCGGCATGTTTTCGTACGTACATCTCATGTGTACATGTAGTATGTACCTAGGTACTTGGCTAGTACATACAGTAATATTATACATAGCATCACTCTCAAGTCAATTGCATAGATGAACTTGTTCCATTTATTTGCGGATTTTTGCATCCATACATCCATCCGTAGGATTTCCAAAGTTTCTTGTAGTGATATGAGTGTCTATACCTATTTCTTATTCCTATGCCTGATTCTGGTTGCCTATAGGTTGGTTTGTACGAACGAGCGCAAATAATTTGTACATTACTTGCATATAATTTGTCTAGTTACATTATAATAACGTACGCAAGGAGGCATTTGAGTCTTTTCATTTCCATTAATCACCAGGAAAATTTCAGAGCAGAAATAGGTACTTGCATGCATGGTTGCAGGAGCTCTACACATGGCAAAAACAATGCATACTAATAATAATAATAATCATCATCATAATCAGCACCAACACTACTGAGGAAAACTCATTTCACAGCTGAATAACAATAAAGTAAATCGATGCAGAGTCGTGTACGGACCTTACATCTCCTGGAGTTATGCACATGCAACAGGGATTTGAAAGAGTCGACTAGAATTTTAACTTGGATCTTTCCTTCTGTGTGCCTATGCACATTTACCTATGTGGCTCTGCTGTCTGTTAGTGTCTCGTCTATTCTATTGTATAATTTTACTTCTCTGTTTTCATTAGCGGAGACAGGAGAGATGGGAGACAGTAGATTATTATAATGCTTGAAACAAAAAATAATACTCAAAATGTATTACCTATTATTACTATTAGTCTCTGCTCCTTTGTGCTCCTTTTAATCTGTCGATACTTTACATTTTCAATATAGAAAATTACTACTCACAGTTTACTCTAGCAGCCTGAGACCTCAAACTAAATGTGGATGCTGATGCAGAAAACAAAACGACCAACGATGAACAAAGTCCCTCCATTCCAGCACACCTGTCTCTTACCTCAAGCCCATTGTGATATGCCTACGCAAGTATAAATTTGTCACGTCAGTGACACTTCATTGATGAGGTATGCACAAGGGCTTTGGATATATAGGAGAGTATAGACTGGCAGGTATACACATACCTAAAGTTCATCTACTTTAAACACTTCCAAATCTCTGCTAATCAATGCTTGCGACATCATCGCCCCAGTCCTTCTGTCAACAGGCATTACCTACAGCTACAACCAATCATTTTAGCCCCAGCTATACACTTCTCCAAGGACAGATAGTCAGTGTCCCTCCTGCAAGGAAATAGGTATACTTATATATACATCCAACTACTGTGTAAGTATATCCGTCGAATCGAAAGCGTGCAGATTAAACTTTGAAAACAATAACTTTGCTGAACAGATTGTGTCTGTGGAGTGATCAATAGAAAAGTCGTTTTCATTATAATGTCAATGGCTAGCTATAGTAAGTATGCCTAGGTATGTATGTGTGTTTTGTGTGTCCGTGCCGAATTAAAAAGCAGTGGGTACGCACATCCACAGACGTGCAGGTATGTTTCCAATTCTTTGTTTTGTTTCGCACAGTTCACTAATCTTCTCATGACTTGATACGCACGGTCAATGAGTAGATGTAGGTAAAGGACCAACCAAATAAATGTACCTACATATGTACTTACATTGTAAATGCCTCCGTGGACAGTCTCGTCAAATAAACTCCAACGCCTCCATCCGTCATGGGTTGGACCTGTACACATAGAATGCCAACGAACGACATATAAAGATTATGCAAACGAAGCAAGTGAATTTAAATATTTTAATTAATTTTCTAGCGTCCAAACGAACACTCATTGTGAATGGAATGAGACTATCAATCTTTTTTTTTATTTTGCCTTACAAAAGTCAATAACGCATTGATAATTCAATGAATTGATGGACTGAGAGAGAGAGAGAGAGAAACAAAATTTAGCATGCATGGAGGACGTATGTACATTTAATGTAGTATCATTGTTACTGCCGTTGGCACATGATTTGACTGTGGTTACCGATAACTGATAATTCTATATAAATATTCTTTTATGCATTCTTCTACACCAGAGAACAAGGGAATGAAGGACGTCCCTTCGTCAGCCCATGCATTAATTTCAAATAGTAAGATAATTACTGATGAATTGTGCTGGTGTGTGGACTCTAGCATTTTCTTTCTGTTTTAAGGCCTGCCCAACCTACGCTACAGCTTTGTATTGCATCATATAATAATGTGTGTGACTGCTCAATGAAATTACTTACTTGAGGGAGTACTTGGCGTGCGTTACAAGGTGTTGTAGTGGAGTATGTACCTGCATGCATGTATGTACATACATAGCAAGTAGTGGTGGTGTTGTATGGAATAGGAGTGCATTGTAGAGGAAAACAAAAGTTTAATTATTATTTCTACATCTATATAGCATATCCAAGTTGGAGATAGGATCAATAGACAAAGCTCTGAATTGCAAAAAATGTGAGCCTTTACGATAAGCCAGAGGCACATTATATTCTGTCACTGCTTCTTTGGCTATTTACAATCTAATATATAATTGCCTGAAGGGCAAGAGGGATAATAAACGGTGTTTAATGCTTTATGCGCTTTTGACACTAAAATTATTACGAGTTTTAATACGAGACTATTACGATAACAATTGTAACAGTCCCACTAGTATTTTTCTCTTCAGATCTGTGTGCAGCATCTGTAGTAGGTAGGCACATTATTACACGGTAATATTACGTAGGCGTAGGAAAGTATCGGTAGCTCTGTACTCCGTTAAAATGGTCCTATGCATATAGGTACCTATATAGGTATATACCTATGTATAATCAAAATGGTTCCCTAAGGCTGACTTCCCTCGTAAACGTAAGCAAATTTTCAAAAGTGTGTAACTACCAAAGAACAACGAGCAACACTATCTTGCGTAAGCCCCCATGGCTCCCTTCCTTTCCTCCATTCAGTTTGGGAAATGTTTTAAAAGAGCGGACAAGAAGAACATGTATGAAGACATATATGCAAATAATTTCTCTCGCTCTTCATTGTACAGTAGTTAGTAATTATTATGTGAAGACATGGTCCTTCAGTATCTATGATAAATACACCCATCACCCATAAACAATTCTGCTTTAGATGTACCTACCTATGTACGTACAATCTACCTAGCCACCATTTAAAATAAGCTCCTATGCATTCAGTCACAAATATTTGACTAAACATGACTTGATTTTGCGGTATAGTAATGAGTATTGCACAATCCTTCTGTTACAGCGAGAGAACGTGAGCCGCCAGCAAATACATACATATCTAGGGCCAGCTTCATTTTGTACGACACTCGTTCGTACCTACAGAAGGAAGACATTATTGTGTAGAACTGGAGAGTGTAGAGCGTTTTATTTACTGTGTAATTTCGTTCTTCCTTTCTACAGTGTGGAAGAGTCTGCTGGTACAGAATTCGTACAGAAGAGGCATAAAATCTAAAAAGAGCTGACTTGAAACAGATGCCTAGAGGCTTGGAATTTAAAATTTAGTTGTGAATTAGTCCCTATCTTCATTTTTGGACAAATAGGGGAGGCACAGCACCAGCTCCGTCCACACGGTGGGCATTCAGGAGCAAAACCAACTATATAATTGAAGCAAAAAAAAATGTGAGGGAGGCGAGTGAATATAATGTACCGTCTTGCTTCTGTTTAAATAGAAAAACACGTTGTGCTCGGATCTGGATGCCCACCCACTCCTCAGTCATCTCCACCACTAGAAGTTGTAAAAAAAAAAAAGAGGAGCTGCATAGATCTAGCAAGTATTTATAGATCTAATACCTCATTATGAATGAGCTAAAAGGGATTAGGTAGTCTTGTATGTATGCATGTAGATGTAGACTTGACAACCTTTTTTTTGACTTGATTTGAGCAGAAGATAGAATGGTGAGAAGATATATATATATATATACAAAATGAAGCTCCCTTCCAACTGTAGAACAACAGCAGAATACACATACATTTATACATGCCCATGTATCTGTAGATATGTAGGTGTGTGAAGGTGGAGAGATCCAAGGTATGTGTCGAGATGTGATGGCTGCGATGGTGCGATATGACGATCTCTCAAGAAACCGACTGCGAGTCTCCTTACCAAACAGTAACTCGACTGCATAATATTAAGTCGCCCTTTACACATACAGTCAGTCGTCACGATCCTCCTGAACTGAAGATCATGGGTTTTTAGAATTGCAAACCAGAAGCTGAACTAACATTTTCACAGTCTCATAGCCAACAATAATATTGTTTAGCTTCATGCAATTTGTCTTGGTTTGGTGAGGCAAGTCAGTCTAAGAGTCCATTATGTCTTGCTACTTGATAGATTAGTCAAGGAGTGTGGAATCTGTAGGATAATTCCCTTAGCAGTGGACACAGCTAAAATAATATGTAATTAATCTATGTATGCTTATTTTATTGTCACGGCTGGGTAAGCGTAAGCTTGGGGATCCATGGAGCATCTGCTGGTATTGTTCTATCCACATAATCTATAAATATAGTCGACCCACCACCAGCTTGACAATTTCGAAAGCTAATTCTGCAGATTATCGTCCAGTCCCATGTACATATATCCATGGCCCGAAGGCTATTTCGCATGGTTGCTCTTACGCTTACTAGTTAGATTCGGACATGCCTATTTTAAGTTTTATTTTTCTGCGTGCATTTCAAGTGAGTACTAACTAAACACTAAAATGGCGCAATGGCTGCTTCTTCCCTTTAGTTTTGAAGATCGACTGGAAGAGCAGGAGCACAGCCCTCCTGTATGAGCCTAGAGTGCTGAAGCGGATAATGAGGAACATCCTCACGTCTCCATTTACTCTAGATTTTCAAGGAATGATTGAAATCCTGTTAAAAGAATCATCATTATTAACCCTTGAATCTATTTTCCGCCTGGGTTGAGGAATATCGTATCACCATCAGCTAATTATAGAGACTCTTCTCCTGTGGATATTTTGGAAGCTACAAAAGATAATTTGATACATAGTTCTTTCGAACATGTGGAGATGTATCGAATATCAAGCAGGACACGATCCAAGGAAACAAGGAAAGCAAATTAACTAGTAATAAAATACACTTACCCACCGCCATTTACTTTTTATACTGCATATCCCCTTCTGTTTACAAACCATAAATAGTCAAGTTACCAATCTACTTAATTAAATGCTATCCTTGCAAACATGTAATGCTTCTAGCTATCTCTGTATACTTCTCAGTTATTCTTATCTTATCTGTCCTATGAGACCTAGCTGCGAACGAGCATCTTCCCTGTACAGCTCACGATCAGTTCCACTCCATACAGACACACTACTGTTCACTGCAGTCATAATGGGTCTTTTGTATTTTATTTACTAACAAGTTTCCTAAAGTAAAAGCACCAATAATGCAATGGCTGGGTGAACATATTTATCATCATTCCTCTCGTGCGTATAGTATTACGAGATAAAAGTCTTAAGACGACATTCAACGACCGCACCTCATTTAGTGTAGCTACATATTTAAGAAAAAGAGCCATTCTAATCCTACAATGTTGCAAGAGGTGTCAAGTCAACAGAAGACGCAGACTTGACGTAAGATTTGTTACTACAGGAGAGTTTTTTATCATTTAAAAGAACACCAAACGGAAAAAATCTCAAGACTTTGACCACATTTTGAGGTAGCCGTATCCTACCAATATGGCGTACAACCTCAGGTTTATTTGTCCCGAAATCTTTCCTAGGTTTTCATGACAATTACGAAGAACTCAACTTTAAAGATCTTTTATACTTATTTTCATAACAAGAAAGTTGTACACCCTTCAATGGAATATTATGTTGGTCAATTGTGTACCTAACTTGCATGGTCGCTGGTCTTCCCTTTTACACTTGTCAGATTAGATGATGTAAATCTAATGCTCAACTTCCGCTCATTTACTTTTTAAAGTAACGATTTCGGGAGAAAGCCCTCGAAAAGTTACTGTACCTAAAGAAACGCAAAATGTTTAGTGACTTTAAGAAAAAATGGACATTTTTGACAATGCCAGTGAAGTTTGTGGTCAATTTTACAAAGACATTTCCATTTGCTTAGCTTTCCATTACCGTCCACCCGTCCATGGGACGGGTCGCTCCTTTTGTGTACTACTTGTATATATACCTACTACGAGAGTATAAGGGGCTGAATACTGGCGTGAATACCCACTCGTCATCAATGCTACAGTTTAGCCTTTTAGTCTTCTTGAGAGTAAAATCGTGATGTTTTTCATTTATTTGATTCAAAAAAAATAATCCGGTCGAATTATCTCTCTGTTTGTGCGTACAGGGCGAAAAAGTTACCGTTTAACTGCGTAGGAGCCCACAAACAGAACCACACAGGACAATAAAGGCTGATCTGAAAATCCAAGTGGAAAAGGCACGTAATTGACTCTTAAACTGAGAGTGCCTACCTAAGGTATAGTATTATTTCTAGACTGCCAAGTCACGGTGATACCTCCTTGATTCTACGACTGTTACATTAGTATTCCTGAGATACATCAGATTATCGACTGATACATTTTATTGAAATTAATTCATGCTCTCCACCGTGTGAACGCATAGCATTAACTGTAGACTCGACGGGATACTCTGACTCTTACGTAATTGTAACTATACCGACGTGCATTGTTTGTGAGTACACTCCGTGCACGTGGAATTATGTCAAGTCATTCT